>JADDOH010006925.1:0-14724 GCA_016648135.1 Agrypnia vestita | reverse complement strand
TCTCTCTTATCTCTCTGTGTACAAAATCCAGTAATTGCGTTCTTAGAAAACACTAATAAAAATATTACAAAATGTTCGACATGCTTACTATATTCGCACAGCGAAATCTACAAATAAATTCATTACGCTTTGTGTTAAGTTATTTAAAAGGCAAAGCACCATGAAACCTTCAGAGCTTTGAACAAACAAGACAATCTCGCGATATTCCGTTCGAGGGGCATAAGATCATTCATAATAATACATTATCTTTCAAAGCTTTTGTAGTAAAGCAATTACCAAGTACTGCGAACGACTCGGGGGATGGTGAAGCCGAGGGTGGTACACACCCCCCTCCAAATTGATTACACCAAACTTGCAGGAGTAAACTTCCAACTTCCGCGAATCGCAAAAGGGAGCAGTTGAATATTAAAAGTTATAATGCAGAAGCTGGCTCGAGTCTCGAGAGCATTGTTCAGTCGCGCGGTCGTCGAACCTTCAACTTTTTCGGAACGTCGCTTCGGGGCATTCAGGTTCTTTATTGAATAACTGTGCTGATTTCTGAATATATAGTCCCTCTCATCATTGGGTGTTATTTAAAAATAATCTATTTGATTGTAGCATCCGCCATTTTAAAAAATTATAATACAACATAACCAAAAACGAAAAAAATCTCTAAAAACAATTTAAAGGTTTTGTTAATTTACCATTAGTCACTGGACACGAATTTATTTCGAACACTGTTCTTAAATTAATACTAACTAAATGTTTTTAAATTGTTCCACATAAGAATTATTAAAATATTTCTTAAATTTCGCTAATTTACGTTGTTTTTATTGCTTCGATCACTTTCTAGTAAAATCTTTTCAATATTCGCAAGTAGAAAAACTAGTAGGAACATCCTTCATTATAATCGTTGGTAAATACGCTCTGTTCACATTGCGCTGTACTCCGTTGCTAATATCGCTCTGGTTAATCTTCACGAACTACTGGCTCACTCCGCCGTGCGCGCGACGGCATTTATGTAAGTGACCACCTTATTACATCCACCAAGATACGTTTTACAGCAAATTGGAAATAACTAGAAGGGTCTGGAATAAACGATGGAAATGCCGACTTAATGGTATATAAACCTGACAACGCCATTAGTACGTTGTAGCGACAGAAGTACGTTGTTGTGACATAACGTGATATCATAAAAGCGATCAAATTGTGAACCTGTGCGATCGATCATAAACAAGCGATAGACAAAAGTGTAGCGAAATAGAAATGCACCTACCTACGCATGTGTGAAATCATCTCGAGTGACGAATGATTGGTCCGAATCACATAATGCTGCTCCAGTTAAGTTTGTGTTCAGTGACTTTGGTGATAGATAAAAAGTTAATTAATTTAAAGCGTTTCATTTCCGAGAAAAAAAATTTTAGTTTCCAATTTGTTATATGAATCTATTTTGATTCTATAAAAAAATAAAGGTAATATAAATAATATAAGGTAATATAAAAAATAAAGGCATCTCGGGATGCGATCCTAACCAATCCTTTATGAAATTGTAATTAACCAGCAGAAGACCAAATACATGGCCGTAGGATGCACCCAACAAATCCCAACTCCCTTGTGTGGAAGTCAAATTTTGAAACGGTACCAAGATTTACATACATAGGATCCCTGATAACAAGCAACAATAATACTACAGAGGAGATCCAGAAGCGCATAGTGAGCGCAAATCGCTGCTTTTTCCGCCTACAAAACAAAAAAGGGTAGCAGCGAGATACAAAGCGAACACCCCTGACTCTCATAAAAGTTATTTTCTGGAAAATTGTGGCTGGAAAAAAATCGCTGGCTGCAGAGCAAGTGCTGGTTCCTGGTCCCGGGTCCCGTTGTATCGACGTGACGCGTTCGAAATCTTTTTCCGACATCTGTTACTTAGCGCCGGCCATCTAGTGTCGCGTCTAGGCCTCCACAGATGTCGCCTGCATGCGTTTTACGTGCGTATCGCCACAAATCCGTAACAAAGACTCTCTCGGAACTTACGAATGAAACTTATCTCAATCTCCGACACTTATTTCGTCTTGTCCCTTTTCGTGGACACGGGTCGAGATGGTTACCCGAGGTGTGATGTTGCAGTATCTTATCCACAACACTTATTTCTTGAACGTCGTCTTGAAGTCTTGCAAGTTCGCCCGAGTCCCTTGGGGCACTTTGTCGTGAAGGGTTTACGACCCCCCAGGTGCGAGAAACGTTCGTTATGCGGACAGGTCCTTTTAAACGTGCTGTCCCTCACCAGTTAAACAAAGGTCAGTGGCGTCACACAACTTCTGTAAGTTGGTACAAACTCGCCAACTCAATAGCTCTTACTAAACAAATACTCAAAACTCGACAAAAATACAAAAAATATATTTTTAATAATTCTGATGTTTAATTATTAATTTTCTTCTTGTTCTTCATCTTCAGCCTTCATCTCTCCACTGCTGAATATAGGCCTCTTCCATATTATTCCATCCTTCCTTGTTTTTTGCTAGTTGTTGCCATTTCTTCCCCCCCCTCCCCCACAGCGGCTGTGTCATTCCCATAAACTAGTATAGATGTCGCCGTTGGTAACGAGATATCTTTATTTTCTATTAGAAAATTTGAACATACTCTAAATGTTCTTAGGTTTTCACGGCCATTCAGAATCTTCTGGGGTATTATGCCGTGTTTTGACGACCTTTCTGGCCGACGTTTTGGATCCCATTGCAGGGATCAGAACTTCGGTCAGAGTACACCAGAGGATACTCTAAATATTCTGAATTAAAGAGGAAATATTAATTAACAAAATAAGATTTATTTTCGATACATTTAATCAAAAATTTCCAAAGCAGACGATGTAATTGTGGTCCATCAACCGGATGTCCGCAGAATCAATCAACATCTTGATCTTGAAAATAATTAGAATTAAATTTAGCTACGGTCAAACCAAAATCAAAAATGCTCCACCCTTCACTTCCGATACAACCTCACATAACAAGCATTGACGTCTTTCCACCACGATTAATGAGAATTCGAAACCTTCTATGGAATAATAGCCCCAAAAGGGATATCTTCACGGAGTCCAGGCAATCCAATACAGCAGATTTTACATCACCGCATCCCTGTTGATTAATGTTATTCCTGGCACTCCATTTATAAGGAGCGATCCTTAGAAGGCATTCAATTTCTTATACGGTACAAATTACCACTAAAAAAAATAACTTTAATTTTATTTTTTTATTTATTTAACGCCCATATGGGCTTTTACAAAATATACAATAAAAAATCACATAAGACAGATACGCAGTTAAAAAGATTGAAGTGCAAGGTTGCAGTTACAAGCAAAAATCACAAAAACAGATAGTTATAAAGATTACAGTAGGTACATTAAGAGGATTAAGTACATTGTTGGTCTTGTGGTTAAGACACTCGCCTCGTGATCCAAAGGTCGCGGGTTCGAACCTCACTCCAGACTAGCAAGTTAGTCCTATTTTCATAGCACAAGCGTTTAGCTTAGTTTGAAAATAGTAAGGATATTGATGTGACACGTATTCCGTGTTCGTATCTCTATTTAAAAAAAAAAAAAAAACATATTAAGTAAACGATAAAGTACATATAATAGATTTGAGTCAATTAAAAAAAGAAGTGAAAAGAGAAGTTTAAACAGGAAGAAGAAAAAGAAAAGAATATTTATCCAACACCATTTAGTTGAAACGTAAAGAATTGTTCAATTTAGTCCTATACACAGTTATACTATCAGCAAAAATGTCGACCACTTCTGCATGTTTATTCCCTAATGAGTGTTATCTGGAGATTACGGAGTTTGCTAATGCATTATTTCTGACATTTCCTCTATAAAAGAATAATGTACTGTGCCTTGATGGCCTCGATGGTGCATATAAATATAATATAATGCCCATTAAAAGAGATTTTTTTAGTAGATAGCGGAAAATAATAACGTAAAAGAAATTATTAGACCGTAGTCTATAAATAACAGGATGGTTATTTAGATTTATTAATATTTTTTAATATTTAAAGCATTAAATTTATGGTCAGGCATTTCAGAAAAATAATAGTTATGTTAGTATAATAACCACCGACGAAATTTTTAGTCTACTGGTTTTTGAGCATACCCGTCTCTTCGTCAGGGTAACCACTAACCTAGCATGTAAATATCACTACAACCACAACTATAGTATTATTAACGAACTAAAACTTTCCCCAAATATAAGCTTGTCAGAAAAGACTACAGATGTCTCTAGCATAGTCAATGTAAATAAACGAATGATTCTCAGATTTGAACATATATAGAGCTTTCAAAATTTGATATGTGTGGATGTTCTTACGATGGAATTGTCGAATGTCGCATTGTGTAGAGTGATCACTTAAGCCAGCTCATACAGGCTGTAAGCCCTGTATGAAAAAGATGTTCCACACACGTTTCTCATGTGAGACTTCTACAATTTATCTTAATTAACTAATCATCCCCTGTGGACAAGATCTAGTAACCCGTGTTCTTAGAAAATACCAACATATAAAAATATTGTCGATCTGTTCCATATTTCTGAAAGGATTTTCTAAAGCAGGAATCTCCTACATCTTTGATGAGAAATATTTGATGTATATGTTTAATTAAAATGTTATAATATTTATGAATTAAATGTATATTTGTAATATATTATACCAAATAATTTGAATTGAATAAAAGGTAAATAGAATATTTTGAGAGTGTCAAAATTTTTCAAGAACACAATACTTGACCTTATTGAATTGAAATAATTTGCAGGTGTACTCAAGTGTAGGTAATATTAATAATTCGGAAGAATATCATATACACATATAAAGGATATTGATTTAAAAACTCCAATCAAAACATAGATATCTCATTATTAATAGTGACATCTGTATTGGATTATGGGAATGAAAAAGCTTTGGACTGCAGGTGGCGGTGATAAAAATACAACTCACATACCAAACAAGTCGTGCAAGCTAAACACATACACAACTTCCAAAAATTTGACAGTTGTTGTAGTCTATCACGGGGGGAATTGGTGAACGTTACATTGTGTAAAGTGATCACTCAAGCCAGCCGTGCGATAGGTCGTAAGCCCTATGAACACACAAAAAGATTTCCATACATACGTTCCTTTATAAAAAAAAAAGCTTCGTCTCAATAAGTCATCTATAATATATCTTGTTTGAAGATAGATTGTTTTTTTATATGTGTGGAATGTACGAGGTGTAAATGTGTCAACAGAGCTATATTGATTACCTAGGCGGCACAGTCTACGTATAGATAAATTCATAATACGTATTGGATGAAAAATTTTCAGCTATCAATTAATGTATATTATGAATGTCTCACAGAGACGAAACTGTATTTCATTTTTATTATGGGAAAGTAGGTATAGAAGTCATTTACGGACTTACGACGATCGTATGGTAGGCTAAAGTGATCACTTTACACATATGTAACATTCGCCATTTCCACCTTATACCATGTCTTACTAATTTTTAGAAGTTGTATATATTTGAATTATATGTCACACATCACATATGTGTTGTAACAACCTTTTATACCGGCCTGTGATTTTTGCTTCCCCATTTTTGCTTCTCCCTAAATCCCCACAGATGTCGCTAATTATTTTTGATATCATTAATGTCGCTCGATGAGACTCCCACAATTGATTTTTACGGAATTTTTTAGAAAGCAATATACTTTTTTCTGTGTAATGAAATTCTTTCCAAATTACTTACATTACACTGAATGTTCAGCTATTTCAATTATTTTCTTTAGTATGCAAAGAGCGACACATTTTCTCGACTTTGCTTAAGTTATTCAACGTCATGTTTTGCATTTGGTTTACAACTTTGCTGATACAGGTGCCCCCTATCGATTTTATCTCGAGAGTTGCGTCTGAACTAAACGGAACAAAGAAAGCGTGACCGCGCTGTGTTTACGTCTCACCCCCAAAGGTGTTATGTCCGCTCCATCCTTTATGACTGCGCCGACAGCGTCTTCCGAGAATACGATATCCTTTTGGATTTTATGTTTTTTTTATTATGGACAAGGTGTGATAAAAAAAAATCGTGCGTGTACTCATATACGAGAGGTAGCAGTTATACTTATAAAAAAAATGTACACTGATCATTGTCGATTATTTTATTGACTTTCATGAAAACAATCAAAACTCATACTCACAGAAATGTAACCTTAAATAATTAGGGCCAGCAAAAAAAAATCTTGAAAAACGATTGAAACATCCGTGAACTTGAAAGTAAGCAGAATTGAAAGCTGACAAAAAGCTATCCATTTTCAAAAAACACGTACATTTTCAGATAAAGTATGTACCCACTTTCATGTTTTATCGATGTACAGTCTAAAACGGTTCCGTATTCAAAAGTTTGGTAACTGTATAACTTTGGCAGCCGCATTGAATGTCGAATTAATTAGGGTGTTTTTTGTTTTGAAAACGAATATCCGACAATAGTGTCGTTTTCGCAATAAATAATTCTCGAATATCACTTTTTATCATTTTTGGCATGGTGGCAAACAAAAATATTCTTGAAAAACATCGACAGTAACATGAAATACAGAAATCTGTACGTGAAGCCCCTTTTGAAATTTCGATTAGGTACACAGCTTAAATAGAAATACAACAAACAATTCTTATTTTCAATTCAGTAACCAAGTTACGCAACAACCATAAATATTTTACTCTCTTTTACGGCTAACTTCTGGTACAGTCTATATGTCGCAGGAAAATTCTATTATTCGCACTTATACAAACGGCGTGGTCAGTTTATAAATGTAATCAGTTATAGAAATTGCCGAAGGAAAATTTTTGATGACTCAATTGTATCAACAAGATATGTCAACTCGGTTGTTGTATTAGGGTGACCGTGATACAAAAAAGAAAACAGCTTTTTAATCATTTTTTTATTTTAGTTTAATAATTAACCCAACCTAACCTAACTAAACATTACTACTTGTACAGTTGCCGGCAAACTTCTTGAAATTTTTTGGCGTAGTGGGGGAACGCGCAAAAGACAAAATTTGGGTCTCTTTGGTGGAATGGTGCATGCGAAAACTTCCCCCCACTACGCCGTAAAATTTCAAGATGTTTGCCGGCCACTAATATTTTTTCTTTCGCACTTGCACTGTTGACTGCCATATTTATTGTTTTGGTATTCAACGCCAAATGCGGTTAAATGCGATACTAATTCAAACATCGGCGGTACCGATGTCTTGAAGCATATTAGAAAATGATGAAACTCTACATTCGACATAAGACATTTTTTTAATTGTACTTTTCTTTGACGACGCCGTTTGTATACGAGCAAATAATAAAATTTTCCTGTGACACGTGCATTTCGTTTGTGCAATGTGTCGGGATTAGGAAAGATATATTTTCCTTCCCAATCTCCACCGATAATGATTGATCCTGACACCCGAAATGTAAGTTAACTAAGCTAGCTACGTCCACAGCTGACAAATTGTAGTTACAGCTTTTTCCTAGTACGTCGAGTGCGGATTCAATCTCCAATTCTCCCGGCTTCGTCGAATTCGGAACAGATCGATCTGTCTATTCCGAAAGGCTGACGTAAACTTATACTGCGTCTACGTCTCTTCGGATACCACACGAAAAGGAATGTTAGTTCTTAGTAGAAAAGACACCGGCACACACCGCTTTCCAACTGTCACTGGTCGGATTTTTAAAGGTGTAAGCGCTTGTTCAGACACAGCGGGAACCGTGCAGTTTCAGAATCGCGTTTCAAAACACGAGGTTTGTGTCATCTGTTCACACAGCCGCGGTTAATAAGCGATTTGTGCGCGCGAAAATAAACGTCAGTTTGACAGTTCCGGTGCCGTTCTCCATCTTTGAATATCAGAGAAATATTCGCTCATTACTTTGTTAACGACGGCCGTGTTCCATGGCAAGACACAAAAATATCATTCTGTTAGGTCATTTTTGGTGAATAAATACCTGCTTCCCTAAAATACTCTTTTTTTCCACCATTTCCAAATATCTCCACCAACTCCTGCCAAGCTTGGTTCTTGGCATAAGATCCCATATTGCAGGTCTTTTCTCCACTTCATCAATAAAAAGTTCAGTGTCAAAGCGATCCATAACCATAGAAAAGAGAATAAAATCCACGCGTGCTCCTGTTGTGACATGGGAACCGTGCGGTGCCCGCAACGCGACTGAACGCTCTCGTAAGGCTCCATAGTAATAGGATCGCGCGGACGCCGTGCGGGTCTATTTTCTAGCGGTTGGGTTGCGGGCACCGCGGCGGTTGACTAACCGCACGGTTGTGTCTGAATAGGTAAATATAGGTAAATAAGACGAAATACGATAGTAACGATAGGTAAATAAGACCCGCACGGATCCCACGCGATTCTGAAACTGCACGGTTCCCGCTGTGTCTGAACAAGCGCCAAATCCTGGCTAGCGGTTGGCGCAGAATACGTCGGATGTCAGTCTCGACCATTCAAAATCATTTCGAACCATTCACCATCGTTGCGAACTAAAATTTCATTTTAGCAACTAACTTCATGATCCCGCCACTTGCTGCGTACGCAACTTCCGTCACAGTAAAAAAAAAATTCAAATTTTTTGTTACATTACCGTTTTGACTTTTGCCAGGTTTAGTCTGACGCGAGGGCGGACCTCGACCAATACGGCAGATGTAGTGATCGACCCGCCCAGCTGGTGGCCCCCGGTGGCTCCCGGCGCCATAAAGCCAAATTGTCTGCGGAGCGTTTCGCGGGCGAACGACGTCACCGGAAGCCGTTAAATTGCCGTCCATCCGGTGTGAAGTGGGCCGCGGGCGGAGGCTCCGTTCGGTTTTTAAAAATTTAAAATGCGAAACGTTATAATTTAGAATATTTGAATATTAATTAGCGGCTGAAATCTCGTTTTCAAATTGAATATAAACGTTACTTTTTATCGGATTCATTAGCATGCGGCGTGGCCGGATGAATAATGTATGGGATTGTCGTTTTTTTAAAATTTTTTTTTGAAATTCAAGTTTGCAGGATTCGAGCCAAGTTTGTAGGTGTCGGTGACCGCTGAAATAAATTAGTCGACAGAAAGCACAAACCGTGAGGATCAAGACCAGTTAAATATTGACAATAGAAACTTATGATGGTTGATGTAATTATTAGAGATGAAACGTATATCCAGTAAGTATCCGGTATCCAGCCTATTTGTACTATCCGGTCGGATACCGGATAATACCTTACTATCCGGCCTGATACCGGATAGTACCTAAATTGCGAAAATTTCACAAAATTATCGCCACTAAATCGATAAAGGAAGATACTTGCAGGCAAATAAAAACTACGCAATCATAGAAAAATTTGCACAATAAATAAACGCCATATTTGTTATTATCACTACTGATATCAAAATATTGCCAAAAGGCGATCTGTTTCACTGTCGATATTTTTTTATTATCTTCTAATATATAAGTTACAATAATAACAATATAACAAGTGAGCGCAGCTAATAGCAGCCGGATATCCGTCGGCCAGATATCCGGCTATCCAGCGTAGAGGCTCACCGGATATCCGGTATCGGGCCAAATCACTATCCGTTTCATCTCTTGTAATTATCATTTGCCATACTATTGTCACGGGACGTAACCCACGTTAGCGAAAGAAACGCATTTTTTTTATTAATTTATTAACATAGTCTCCTTTCAACTCAATTCACCTAGTCTAGCTCATTCATTCGTTGAACACATCAAAATAGTATTCAGCAATGACTTCTCCATTTGACCTGAATCGTTTTCTACGAAGCTATATTTTGTTTGGAAACAAAAATAAATCACACTGGAACAAATCTAAAGATTAGATCTGATGAGGCAGAAATTTGTAGTGAAATTCGACCAGTTTTGCTCTGGCGATTGCGGACGAGTGATTCGCTGCATTGTCATGGCGAAGGAGCACTTTATCTTCGCAAAATTGACGCTGTTTTCTCAACAATTCAGCGTGGAGTTGGCCCAATAAATCAGCATAATTCTGCCTCGTGGTTGTCTTTCCATCTCCAAGTTGGCGGTGAAGATGGTGCCTCTTGAATCCTAAAAACTCGTATATCAGAGATAAGATTGAGTCGCAAAATAAGTAGCAAGGAGTTTACTGATCCGCGTGATAGACAAGTAAAAAAAATAATGAAGATAATCCCGATACAGTCGATGTCAGTAAGAGTTCCAAAACTTCAAAATTAACAATGTCCTTAGGTTTTCACGGCCGTTCAGAATCTTCTGTGCATAGTTTTCTGGGATATTCTGCCGCGTGTGTGTGACCTCTCTGGCCAACGTTTGTCAAAATTGCGACAAAGTGTATGTGGGACAAACAGCACGCACGATTTCAAAGAGGGTTGATGAGCATAAAAGAGCATGCAAACTCGGTCACCCGGAAAAATCGGCATTGGCTGAGCACTTTCTAGATACGGGCCACCATTTTTCATTTGAGCCAAAAATCTTAGGAAAGCCCAAAAGTCACCACACGCGCCTGGTCAAAGAAGCAATCGAAATATGCAAGCACCCGGTAAACATTAATAGGGATGACGGTCTTAAGTTAAGAACATCGTGGTATCCGGCGCTGCAGGATAAATCAAATAGACGATCCGCACAGTCCGACATCCGTTAGTAGATATATAAAACACTACAAGAAGACACACACCTTGCTTTCGACACGGTACTGCAATCCAGTATTTAACATAACACAAACTTGGAGACACCCTGAATTCGGTACGGTATTGCAAGGTAATACTTAACCTACACTTCAACACTCACTCATCACATCAGCCCTGATGATGGACCCTGCAATGGGATCCGAAACGTTGGCCAGAGAGGTCACACACACATGGCAGAATATCCCAGAAAACTATGCACAGAAGATTCAAAATTAACGATGTGTCAACTGGAGACATTTTAGTTTTGCGTAAATTACGTCAAACAAATTTTTATTTTTTTACTTAATTATATGCTACGAAAGTACCATTTACACGCACGTAGAATATTTCATTTTTTACTTCCTTTCTTTTAACTCGTGGCGTCTGCTTGCTTGTTTTCTTGACGAAAAAACTTTTAATCGATTTTTAACCCTTTTCCCGTGATCCAATCGAGATGAAACTTTGCAAGCAGACTCTTGGCGACGATTAAAAAGATCTATCATTTCGATTTCGTTAAAAAATAACAATAATTATAGTATAATTTTGGATTTTTAGAAATTTTAATGGTTTCTTCAAATTGGAATCATTACAAAAGTTTGATTACTACCAACGGCGCCGGTGGCCCGATAACGTCACGGAATATTTAAAATTTGAATTACTCCGTCGGTAGGTATAATAGGTACTTCACTACGAATTTCGAAAATTTATGACAATTGGTTCATAGATGACAGCACACTTCGGTTTTTTGGGAAGAAATCAAATAATAAGGAGATTTTTGACATAGATATTTGTCTAGACATGTTTCATTTTCAGTCAATCAATTATTACATGATGGTCAACTTAATTTACAAAGAAAGTGAGTAAAATAAAAGCTCGGTTTTTATAAGTTATATATTACACAATTTTTTGTAATATTTTAATCAGTATTTTTTTTTTTTAATTTAGTTTTTTGTTTCGTAATTTTTTTTAGTAATATTATAGTATTAAATTTAGTATTTTATAGTAATAAATTAATAGTAGTTAAAATTTATTTAGTAATTTTAAATTTCAAACATTATATATTTCAGTCATAATGTATATGTCGCAGGAAAATTCTATTATTCGCCCGTATACAAACGGCGCAGCGTTTATAAACGTAATAACTTATACAAATTGCCGAAGGCAAGTTGATGATTCAATTGTATTAGGTTAGGTTAGGTTAAGTTAGGTTAGTTTAGATTAGGTAAAGTTAAGTTAGGTTAGGTCTCATTGAAAGATTTGGCAGATACTTCGTGGTGCAACATTATAATTTCAAATATGTTTTATTATACTTTGTAATACACACACAATATGAGTTATTAAATTACAACTATAGTTTCGAGAGGAGCAGTCCCTCTCATCATCAGGTATAGATAATAACTAACTTAAATACAAAATTTATCAATCTAATTGGGTAGGTCAGGGGGGTCAGGGGGGCGCGCGGCAGGGAAGGGTATTTTTTTCCCCGAACAGCTCTAGGAGTGGTGAACTGGACTGAAATGTGATATTATTTATTAATGTGTTTCCAGAATTTAAATTTTTTAGGATTTCAACGGTTTCCAAACTATTCATTATCCATCGTCTATGAGGAACCGAGTGGAGTAATTTTAATTTGTAACTATCGAAAGAATGATTGGTGTTAATTATATGATTGGCAAATTCGGAGAAATTGTTATTTTTTAAGCAGCGGCGATGTTCTTTTATGCGTGTATTTAAGTTTCTAGTGGTTTGGCCTATATGCTTTTTGTCACAATATTGTATGTGTATTGTATGTGTATTACAAAGTATAATAAAACATATTTGAAATTAGGTTAGGTCTGTTTAGGTTAATGTGTTACTGATTCGAACAAAATGCCGCGGCATTTGTAAACGGCGGAACTGATGTCTTGAAGCATATTAGAAAATGACAACACTTTACATACATTTTTTACAGGCGTTTTTTAAAATGTATATATCTTTGTAAACTCCTACCAATATGTGTGTAACCGTCCAATACTGCTTCTTGTTGGCTTTGGTGATCTACTTGTAAAGAACACGTTTCTTTTTTTGTATGAAAGTGGACGAAGCAAATGTGGTGTGCCAGGACAGAAGAGTGTGGCGTTGTATCCTTTCTGCTTACCACTTTGGGAAACGGCGCGATGGTTAGTTAGACTCGGCTTGGAACGAAATAAAAAAAAGTTAAATAAACAACGTCTTTTGTAAAAAAATACCTTTTGTTAACGAAGGGCTTGAATTATGCAAGATTAAATAAGACGTACTCTTTCATAATTAAATTAATTTATCTTAAACATCTTTTTCAACACTTCCTCAAAAAAAAAAACACTTTTTTCTGTTCTTTCTTGTATATGTTTCACCCTTTACTTTTATCTCTACAGGGTTATTTGTAAAACATTAATAACCTCGCAGGACTATATTCCTGCCTTGATTATGAGTCGAAAATGTTCAAGCTATTTCAAGCAATCTAATATCAATAGTTATGGAGATATGCGACATCAAAGTTTGCAATTTTTTTCAATATTTCTGACTTATTTTTTGTATAACGTTGGACTATCATTACAACAACTCATATCGATTCACGAAAAATTCATTCGTTTCAATAAAAGTTAAATAAAATGATAAAAACCCTGAAAAAATTCCAATTGGAATGTTTTCCAATTGGAATTCGAAGGTTTTTTTTATTTGCCTTGTATTAAAGGGAATAAATTTTTCATATTCGATATATGTTACTGTAATGATAGTCCAACGTTTGTCCAATATTGAAAAAAAATGCAAACTTTGATGTCGTATATCTCCTGAACTATTGATATTAGGTCATAATAGCTTGAACATTTTCGACTCATAATCAAGGCAGGAATATAGTCCTCCGAGGTTATTAATGTTTTACAAATAACCCTGTAGAGATAAAAGTAAAGGGTGAAACATATACAAGAAAGAACAGAAAAAAGTGTTTTTTTTTTTGAGGAAGTGTTGAAAAAGATGTTTAAGATAAATTAATTTAATTATGAAAGAGTACGTCTTATTTAATCTTGCATAATTCAAGCCCTTCGTTAACAAAAGGTATTTTTTTACAAAAGACGTTGTTTATTTAACTTTTTTTTATTTCGTTCCAAGCCGAGTCTAACTAACCATCGCGCCGTTTCCCAAAGTGGTAAGCAGAAAGGATACAACGCCACACTCTTCTGTCCTGGCACACCACATTTGCTTCGTCCACTTTCATACAAAAAAAGAAACGTGTTCTTTACAAGTAGATCACCAAAGCCAACAAGAAGCAGTATTGGACGGTTACACACATATTGGTAGGAGTTTACAAAGATATATACATTTTAAAAAACGCCTGTAAAAAATGTATGTAAAGTGTTGTCATTTTCTAATATGCTTCAAGACATCAGTTCCGCCGTTTACAAATGCCGCGGCATTTTGTTCGAATCAGTAACACATTAACCTAAACAGACCTAACCTAATTTCAAATATGTTTTATTATACTTTGTAATACACATACAATACACATACAATATTGTGACAAAAAGCATATAGGCCAAACCACTAGAAACTTAAATACACGCATAAAAGAACATCGCCGCTGCTTAAAAAATAACAATTTCTCCGAATTTGCCAATCATATAATTAACACCAATCATTCTTTCGATAGTTACAAATTAAAATTACTCCACTCGGTTCCTCATAGACGATGGATAATGAATAGTTTGGAAACCGTTGAAATCCTAAAAAATTTAAATTCTGGAAACACATTAATAAATAATATCACATTTCAGTCCACTTCACCACTCCTAGAGCTGTTCGGGGAAAAAAATACCCTTCCCTGCCGCGCGCCCCCCTGACCCCCCTGACCTACCCAATTAGATTGATAAATTTTGTATTTAAGTTAGTTATTATCTATACCTGATGATGAGAGGGACTGCTCCTCTCGAAACTATAGTTGTAATTTAATAACTCATATTGTGTGTGTATTACAAAGTATAATAAAACATATTTGAAATTATAATGTTGCACCACGAAGTATCTGCCAAATCCTTCAATG
>JADDOH010006924.1:0-18754 GCA_016648135.1 Agrypnia vestita | reverse complement strand
AAAGTAATAATCCTCTTCCCAGTATTTGCACTGGAGACGTCCCGAGGGTGCCTGACTTAAAACTCCTAAAGATGCCTTTAAATGTCCCCGGGGGAAATACCGCGATAGTGCGGTGATATTTTTCTACTGCGTCAACTATCAGATAAACCTTAAGCTGTACAAAACATAATAATTAATATAAATATAAATCATTGAAATCTCACAGAGATGAAGTTATTTGTATAGATACACTAATTTGTCACCTTACTTTTGATTAGTTAACATTGAAATATTCTAAGCGTTTTTCATGACATTCAATCATTCATAATCTTCATAAATAACACATTTGAAGGCAAAACTAATCCAGAGGACGAAATTAATGAAGAGCGGCGAAAGCGACATGTATTCAATTCAATTCAATTTTTATTTATTCCATAATATGTATATTACAAACTTTAAATTCAAGGCATACATATTGTGAAGTTATATCAAAAATATACCTATACACACACATATATAGTAGTATTATGATATATTATAATATATATATAGATATAGTATATATATATATCTATGAGTTATATATATATATATTATATGATGAAAAGTAATCATAGTTTATTATTTAAACAATTAAAATGCTCGGCATTAATTTCAGGGATTATGATTCATACGGCGCCAGCCGCAACAATCGATAAAAATGTGTAATCAAATACACATTCCTTCTAGTCTCTAGACTATTGTAGCCAAACATACCCTGGAGAAACTCGGTTGGGAAAAGCCAAGTATAAAATGTTCTCCTTCGTATTTTTTGTTTTTTGTTATAATACACTATTTTATTGTAAAAACACTAGAACCAACACACATTTTAACTCTCCTGTAGCCAGACTGCATAGATAACACCTATGCGCATATCTCTGATATTTTTAATTCCAGTTTAGCACAATATAAAGATTCCCTAGTAAAAGCTCTACGTCCTGCCGTCCTGAACTCACAATGCAATCACAAACAAATTATTTCTTAGATTCCTACACTACAAGTCACATATTCCATTAGACAATCCCAGCTACAATTTTAATGCAATTTTATTTATTAGACAATCCTAACTTTATTTTTATTTCATCTATCACAGATATTATACTAAATCAAGTTTTTGTATGCATGTACTCAAGTATATGTATATATATTGTATTTTGTATATGTATATGTAACCATGTGTGTTTTCTTACTTGCATTAAGTTGATTATTTATCAAATTTTTCAATTACATTTTGTTGACAGTTTTTATTTTGTTTTCAAATATTTACTCATGTTCTAAAAGTCCCTTGGGCGTAAATAAATAAATAAATAAAAATAAATACATGTTTTAGTGTGCATTGTTACATAATTTGGGCTTCTTGGTCCATTGTAGCGTTAGAAATAAATAATCTTCTGAGAGCACAATTATTGAATTTCGTCTACAAGGGGATAATTATTAATAAATTGTTAATCGTGTCCTCAAAACACATTTATAAAAAAAAGTAACCCATAAAAACCAAGTTTTTACTATACTCTCTTTTTTTATTTATTTACTATTTGTAAAATATATAAAGACGAATTAAAACATATACGAAGATATACAAGACCTGAAGATCTAGAAGACGTTACTGGAGAGATCATGTGGAGAGAGCTTGTACTGAGAGAGTAGTGAGCATAGCAGCGAACAAGCTGCCGTCTGGTACCAGACTCCCAGGAAGACCGCATAAAAGATGGCGAGATAGCTGGACATCTGTATCCCAGGAACAGGCTCCGAGCAATGACAGGACGCAGTCCTAGATGAAGCAGAAGAAGAAGAAGAATTAAAACATATAACATAACACTAAACTTACAGAAATTTAATATATTTCTAAAATGTCAGATGTTTTGAGATGACAAGATTTTGATAGATTCAATTATCATCAATATCGTACCTTATGAATTTCCAGCGTCAAATGATTTAGTCAGAATCAGATTTGAGTAATGTAGAATTCTTCAAAACTAAGCAGAAATCTAAAAGAAATAAATTATTATTTCATTTTTCCCAAAAAACCCAGATTCGCTGTCATCTGTGAACCAATTGTTTTGTAAATTTTCGAAATTCGTAGTGATGTACCTATTATACCGACGGAGTAATTCAAATTTAGAAAATATTCCGCGACGTTATCGGGCCGCCGCGCCGTTGCAAATCAAACTTTTCTAATGATTTCAATTTGAAAAAAGCAATAAAATTTCTAAAAATCCGAACTTATACTATAATTATTAATTTTTTAACGAAAGTATGATAGATCTTCTCGATCGTCGCCACGAGTCTGCTTGTCAAGTTTCAGCTCGATTGGATCACGCGAAAAGGGTCAAAAATCGATCCAAAGTTTTTGTTGACGGCAAGCAAGCAGACGCCACGAGTTAATATAAAGGGAGTAAATATTGTTTAAAATACATACAGGTCTATAAAAGGAATTAAAAATTGTTTCTAATAATTTTCAGGCGTATTCTGACTAGTGTATATGTTAAATAATTTTATGCGTACCTCAAAAATAATATTGATTAATAATTTACTTTAAAAATAAGAGCATCGTTACTAGCTGCGAAATCTACTAAGGACTGTTGGTGTCTCTAGCATAGTCCATTTGAATATATGAAAGAAACTGTAGATTTAGAACATATATACAACTTTTAAAATTTTATTAAAGTGTGGATGATCTTACGATGGAATTGGTGAACGTTTGCATTATGTAGAGTGATCATTTAAGCCAGCTCATATAGTTTGTAAACCCTGGGCTATCGTATAAAAAGACTTTCCCCTTTTTTATCACATTCATAGCTTCGTCTTTGTAAGACTTCTATAATTTATCTAAATTAATTACCTATACCTCTGGGGACAAAATCCAATAACTTTGTTCTTAATACATGTCTACATATAAAAATTCCAGTTCTCATTTAATCTGCTTCCCAGGTAGGCTATTTTATCTACCTATTCTTTTTAGTCTCATTCTCGCAGTACTTATTTTGTTCTACGTGGGTTCTATGAATTTGATAAACCATGATGTAAAAAGTATTATCTGAGACGTAGAAAACATTCAACCTCGTTATATGTTTTCTATAAATTTATTATCGTGTAGTATCAGTAGAATTTGAATTTGAAGTTAAGTAATACGTCCATACCACATGAATGTTTGTAACCAATTTTCTTTGCAAAAATTTATTAATTTGAGGCCTCATAAATTAATCAAACCACTTTTTTTAAATCAATGTATTATAGATGTCTCACAGAGACGAAATTGTATTTTTATGGGAAAGTACGTATAGAAGTCTTTGGGTGTACATCGGGCTTACGACCTATCGTAGGGTTGGCTTAAGCGATCACTTTACACAACGTAACGTTCGCCATTTCCACCCATGATAGAATACCATGTCTACTCAATTTTTGGTAGTTGTATATATTTAAATTATACGGCTTGTTTCGTATATGATATAATTAAATTTGAAGTAATATTTCCGGCGTATTCTAGTGTAATGCTTATAATTCTTTATAATTCTTTATAGTTTGTTAGCAATATCCTTTATCTGTGTAATAATAAAGAATATTATTACACAGATAAAGGATATTGCTAACAAACTCCAAAATCATAAATACATCTATAATATATTGATTGATTAATGATGTCCCTGTGATCCAGTACTGTTCTGAAAAATTTGGACATACCTACTCAATATACACTTTTTTGATCAATCAATGTATATATAGATGTCTCACAGAGACGAAACTGTATATTTATGGGAAAGTAATTATATAAGTTTTTGGGTGTACATAGGGCTTACGACCTATCGTACGGCTAAATATTTCTGGCGTATGCTAGTGTTTTTCGTAGTAATTTGGACGAATTTCATTCACACAGATAAAGCATATTACTTAAAAAACTCCAAAAAAAGTCTATAAAGATGTCTCATTTAGCGAAATCTGTGGTTATTCAAGGGGAATGAAATAGCTTTAGTGCTATCCGCATGGGGGTCGTTAGAACTCACATGTGAAACGTGGCGCTTAATATAAATATATATACAACTTCCAAAAATTAATAGACATGGTATTCTATCATGAAATGCGAACGTTGCATATGTGTAAAGTGATCACCTAAGCCAGCCGTACGATAGGTCGTAAGCACTACGTACACCCAAAAACTTCTATACCTACATTCTCATAAATATACAGTTTCGTCTCTTTGAGACATTTATATATACATTGATTGATTAATGATATCCCTATGACATAAAATCCAGTTCTGTTCTGAAAAATTTGGACATACTCAAAAATATACACTTTTTTTTTAAAAGTTTAAAAGATAATTTCATGGTGGTAAATATGATGTGGGTAAATAATTAATTCATAAAAAAAACTATATCACTATCACAATCAACATAGGCTCACACACAATAGAATGTATTAAAAATTTCACCTACCAAGGATCAACAGTGACCGATGCAAACGACACATCAACCGAGATCAAATACAAAATACCTATACATGGCAAACAAATGCTTTTTCGGTTTAGGAAGACATCTCGTATCCCGAATGCTGTCCAGGAAAACAAAAGTCACCATCTATAAGATACTATTACGTCCTATATTAATGTATGGCTCTGAATGCTGGGTGTTGATTAAAATCGATGTATTGTGTTTGAAAGTCTCTCCTTGTATTTGAAAGAAAATAAAAATATTCGATCCAGTGCATATAAGTTTGGAGAAAACGATACAATATTTACAGTGAGCCCAAAATAAACAATTTATCAAAATAGGGAGGCTGCGATGGGTAGGGCATGTGGAAAGAATAAGTGAAGAGAGAATGCAAAAAAATATTCTCCACACAAAGCCCCGAGGTAGACGCAGCGTTGGTAATCCCAAACCCCGATGGCTGGATGGAGTGCAGCAAGACGTGAAAACAATGAACATCAGGGATTGGTGGAGGAGTACATGTCAGGATAGAGGAGGATGGAGAGGAATGTTGGAGGAAACCAAGGCCCACAATGGGCTCTGGAGCCATTTATTTATTTATTTATTTGTTTACGCCCATTACAGGTTTTTATATATAAAAATGTTATAATACACAAATAGGTATATAAAATAATATCAAGTATAAGCAGTACATATAAGATATAAAATTATAGAGTCCAATCACGTATTATATATAAAAAAATTACATAACATTCAAGTATATATACTAATAATATATATAATATATATATATATATTATTATATATATATATATATATATATATATATATCTATAAGGGGATAAGAGTTATAAATATAAAATATATAAATATAAAGTACTTGTATACCTAAGCCGTAAAAGTTATAAACAGTAAAAGTATCAGGTATAAGTTTAAAAATTAAAATACGAGTATAAAAATTAAAAATATAAAGTACAAAGCAGGAACGTGTATAAAAAAATATATTACACATCTTTTCATGTATAATATTGATGGTGGATGTTAGTATGAAGTAGTATTGTCTCTTTAAGTCTTTTTTTTTTTCACTAGATTGTCATTGAAAATATCAGCCATTAGTGATGATGACGATAACTTAGAGCTTGGACGTTTTCAGCACATAAAAATATCCAAGGGGTGTCCAAACCCGTATATATGTAACTAATTTTTTGGCATTTTATCATGTTTACGTAATAATATATATTCGGATGGTAACAATGTAAACGAACAATATGATGTAAAAGTTAGAATATAGTTAGCAAAAAGTTCGAAGTACATTACTAAATTATGCGAGAACTCGGGGTGCTGAAAATTCTCAGGAATCGGAATATAATACGTCGCAGACCTACCGCAGTCACAACAATGTATCAAAGCGACGTTGCGCGTCAGATTGAGTTCGGTGAGTTTGCCACACACCTGTCACCATACGACACGTCTCGCCTATCACCTCTCCCGCTCGCACGTCACCTCCGACTGCCGTATTCCGGAGAATACTTGAAAGGATTATTAAAATTATTATTGCGATGTTCTCGTCCTTTAACTTTAGGAGGGGAACCTTCTAGAAAATCGGATCCAGATAAACTCGATGTTTCGCTTCAGGATAATTTATTAACTTGTCTCAGTGGAGTATGGTTGGGTGTTTATACTCAAATCCCTTATATGGGGTGGAGGCGTGGACACGCATATTGAAAGCTTCCTGGGTGGATAAAGTGATGAATGATGAAGCCCTCTGGCGCATGGAAAAAGGACGAGAAGTCCCGCGAACTATCGAGACAAGAAAGCTGGAGTAATGAGGGCAGACCCACCGCTTACCCAGGACCGTCTACGATTTTCTACGTAGAGTACACTGCACCTTTATACGGCTAGACCGCCTCATCTACTTTTTAAAGTGCATTAAAAGGAGTGCAAGTGCATACTTTTTAAAGCAACTAGTAGCTTTGACACTTTTATGAACTACTTATTGTAATTTATTTATTTCTGCGGTTAATACCTTTAACAGTGTAATATAAATTATTACTAAATAACACAGTGTACTTGCATATTTAAAGACAAATTAAACACTTGTAATTAATTAAAGTCTTTACTTATCACCAGTCACAGGAAACGAATTTAATTGGAGCGGTATTCTTTAATTCACAATAATTTCGCACTACTCACTCGTCTGTGGAACACTTTGTGCTGTACTTTACACTTTTTGCCTTCCGAGAATATTCAAATGCATATGGTCGTACTTATTTCCGAACTCTCGTTAGGTACTCTCTTAATTATTGTCGCTGGTACTTGCCTGCGCTTTTTGTCTCCAATTTCGCTCTATCTGTGTAATCACTGAAACGTCAGAATAATAACTATGTGTCAGGCGTAATACCGTTGCGTATTTATAAATAAAAAGAAAGATTAAATACCTTGTAAAAAAATATTTTCATTTTTATCATTTTATTTGACTTTATTAAAGCGAATATGTTTTTCATCTATACCTGTAAAACTCAATGTCTGTCTTTCTGTCTGTCTGCTCTCTATAAAAATCTACATCAATTGTCCGATTCGATTCAAATTTTGCTTTCTTATGCTTTAGGACCCGGCGGATAACATAGGCGACATTTCTCCCCTATTCTTTTACCCCTTCCCCTCCCGCTGATATATTTTCAATGCAAAACGGTACCGTTCGACCGATCGTACTCAAAATTTGGAAACTTATTCTTTAGAACTCGGCGGGTAACATAGGTGACGTTTCCCTCAATTATTCTACCCCTTCCCCTCGCCCTGATATATTTTCTATGCAAATCGGTACCGTTTGACCGATCGGACTCAAAATTTGGAATATTATTCTTTAGGACTCGGCAGGTAATATAAGCGACATTTTCCCCCTATTATTTTACTCCTCCTCCTCCCCTGATATATTTTCGATGCAAATCGGTACCATTCGACCGATCGTACTCAAAATTAGGAAACTTATTACTTAGGACTCGGCGGGAAACATAGGCGATATTTCCGCTGATGAAAATAAATTCTGGCTTGGTTATTTTTTGTTTTGTATTTGTTTTTTTTTCGAGAAAACACAGATTACAGGCAACAAAGAAGACATGAATGTTGAAAAAAATGCAAACTTTTATGTCGCGTATCTCCTTAATAATTGATATTAGGTCATGGTTGCTTGAACATGTTCTACTCATAATCAAGGCAGGAATCTACCTGTAAAATATTGTGGACTAGTTCTGTTACACCTTGTATATAGAAAAAAAATAGAATATTATATCACAAACTTTAAATAACAGTCCCATGAGTAACCGGTTAAAATAGCGGATTGACCATCGCTACTTACCATTCATTGTTCGTAATCTTTGAGATCTTTATTTCTACAGAATTTTGCACTTTACTTACTGCTCATTCGAAATCATTATCAAAGTTAATTAAATATATAAATACATCAAAAACATCGTCAGGAACAATAACTAAAATATTTTTTAATTCGTTATACTAAAATTATATTTTTTATACCTTATTTCACTACAATTTCTCATCGATTTTCATTCCGTTAGATTTAATACCTTTTTTAGTAAAATTACTCTAAAATTTAATAATGAAATAAGTGAACCGGCGGATAATTGTATTGAAGTACATCGCCCTTTTGTCTTTTGACTTCTAGAATTCTAGAACTTTCCCGGCATAGAGATGTCGCTAAGTCCATTTCTAATAAAATCTTGAATTCTAATGAATTAAATTAGAAGCACACCAATGACGTCGAACCTATATAAAATGCGTACCAAGATTGATTGAATTAAATTCGTATGCGAAAGTGAAGTTTGGCGTTCAAGGAGTTTTGTGAAAATAATGAGCTATCCAACATTAATTTATTTTATGTTATATAAATTGTATATTTTCACTTGTTTTTTATATCTAAATAATCCATGATTGGTACCGTAATTTGGGGTCAATAGAGACAGTGTGGTGAAGAGAGACAGGAGGGGAAAAAATTGGTGTGCATATACAGGTATTAAATGAAATTTGGCAAAAAGGTCTTGTTATATTTTTGTTAGGTGGGTAATACAGACTTGTATATAACAATAGATAACCTTGAGAAATATCTTTGAAAATTCCTAGAAACGTCTGACAAAAGAAAGTATGTTCGAGTGTCAGATTTAGCGTCAGAAACTTTACTTAAAACCTTGGAAAAAGTGAGTAAATATTATTTTTTGTATTTTCGTATGAAACTAAAACGTTTTTCTACCTCTTGAACATATTTGTGCCCAGTTTTTGTTTGTATTTGTAAATCTATATGATTTTTTTTTTTAAATAGAGATGCGAACACGGAATACGTGTCACATCAATATTCTTACTATTTTCAAACTAAGCTAAACGCTTGTGCTATGAAAATAGGACTAACTGGCTAGTCTGGGCCGAGATTCGAACCCGCGACCTTTGGACCACGAGGCGAGTGTCCTAACCACAAGACCAACAAGCTACTCATACATTACTCATAAATTACATCAAAAGACTCGTTTTCAAAAAAAAATCGAGGTTAATAGAGACCCCATTGGGGTGAATAGAGACCCTATACGAGGTTAATAGAGACGTCATCAGGGTCCATAGAGACAATCTATTTGTACATAAAGACAACAAAAACAACCTTTGAATATTTACAATAAAAGTTTATTTTCATTATTTACATAAATCCTGCTTTCTTTATATTTTTAGAATCATTCATTTAAAATGCCACGTATCCAAACCTAATCCAAGAAATAATAAAAAATATATTAAACACTTGTTTTCGTTGTGTATATTTTTGCCTTTTAATATATACTTATTGTTATTGTTCTTGTGTTTTTATAATAAAATGACATCCTTTTTTTTTAATAACACTTTAGTTTTATTAAAAAATATTTAAGAAAACGTATCTACCTTCCTTTTTCATGCCGCGGTATCTATTTTGCGTTGAGTGTCTCTATTGTCCCCACTTTCTGGTAAAAAGAGACACTGTCTAAAAATCTCTTTTTCTCGTAATATTTGAAATGCAGAGTCGTAGTTCAGCAATAAATTAGTAGAGGGATATTAGAGACACTTTTATAACAACAAATAATATTATCTGTCTCAACTTTTGTAAAGTTAGTGAATGTTGAAAGGTGAAACGTGTCTCTATTGACCCCAAATTACAGTAACTGATTTTTGATAATTTAATGGTTGCCCATCGGGATTAATTTATTGATAGGAACGCATTTCAAGGTATTCTAGCACCACATTTTAAATACGTCGATCCAATTCCATTCACTCGATGAAAAATCAGTCATCAAAGCAAATTAATACAAAAGCTCCTTAAGGTCCAGTGATTTTCTTTCTAATTTAACACGAAAGGCCACGTCCGCAGTCTATATTAAGCTCCGTTTATCTCAAAGGTCAAGGCATTCAGTGGTCAACAAGAGGTTGTGAGGATGACCACTGAAATGCCGGCAAAACCCGACCCATAGTAGGATTGACCCAGAAGAAATTCTACTGTCGTCTGACGTCTTGAAAATAAACTGTCTCAATTAAATTACAAATTACTAATAAAAATATAATTTAAAAAAATTGTCTTAAAAGAGTTTTGGCGGGCCAGAGGCATGTGACGTGTATTGTGTTAGTTTCGCGTTGTCCGTGTGAGACGGATCAGAAGCAGGATGAGTTGATGGATACAGGGCGAAAATGATTCTCACAGTTAAACGATGCTATTAATTTGTGAAAAGCTACAAAGTGGTTGCATATAGTAATATCACTTACTATTAGTGATGGGTCCGCTCTGTACTCACTACTACAATGTAGTACTACACTACATTGAAGTGCACACTTCGCACATTTTGATGTGTAGTGCACACTACAAACTACAAACACCAAAGTTATTGAAAGTATAAACTTCAAATAGTACACTTCATTTCAAAGCGAACACTACAAAGTACATATACTTCAAAGTTATCGAAAGTATGAGAAACACATTTTAAATAGTGTATTTTTTACGTGAAATTTTTGGAAAGTTGATGTAGATATATGAAGAATTTTCTGGAATCTGTAACAACCCCCCCCCCCCATGGTTTGAAAAATTTTGGGAGTTATGAAAAAATTTTTGGGAAGTTTTTGGAATCGAACGAAGAAATCTGTCTGGCGACCTTTTTTTTTTTTTTTAGGTCGCCAAATGTTACTTTGGAGAAAATATCGTCATTTATTTAAATATTTTTGTCGTTGACCTTTTTTTTTTTTTTAGCTCGCTAATTTTTTATTTGGGAAAAAAATACTTCATTTCATTTAAAACTTTACTTCACTATTACTTCATTTCATTACTTCACTTCATTAATACTACAATTACTTCATTTCATTACTTCACTTCATTAACTACAATAATACTACAATTACTTCATTACTTCACTTCATTTCGTAGTACTACAATTGTAGTGTACACTTTGTAGTCTTCAAACTGGTGAACGTGTGTGTGTTGTAGTCTTCATTTTGAAATGAAGTTTTTCCCTTCGCTACTTACTATTGCTACCTCAGCCGGCGACAGAGTGCTTGTAGCTATAGGCGACGGGGATTGGGTTAGCCGCATTGAGCCTCTGATTGGTGAATAACGCTCGATGCTTAAGCTATAAGGTACTGATACACATGCTTATTTTTGAGCATGCTTAAAACTAGCATACTCTTACAACTGTACACACTTGCTCGTTATTAGCATGCTCATAAATGAGCATGCTGAAAGCTAACAATCAAACACACATACGTATTACTAGCATACCTATTCTTGTCATAGAATAGAGACGCTCTTGTTCAAAATGGAAACTTTGCAAACTGAAACAAAAAATTCAAGTGAACCGATAAATCAAAACATTTCCCGAGTTTCCACCCGCACATTTTTGATTTTAGTTTATATCATTTTTATCGTAAGATTTGAATCATTCGTGTCTTTTTAATAAAGTTTCATAAACATTATTTCTTGCTTTATTATTTTTACATAGCGGTAACCGAGTATTCCACAGACATTTGTGATTCCTATAATAAGTCATTAAAAGTAACGTTTCGTCATCTCCTCAACGTACCATATTTGTTTCATCTGTCGCGGACTGAGAAGATCTCATTGAAAATAAATACTAACCGAATACTAGCGAATGACGTTAGCATGCTTATAAGCAAGCCTGTTCACACAAGCTCAAAAGATACCCCTTCCATTCTCAAATCAAATAAGCATGCTCATAAATCAGCCGGCGGTTGATTTTTGAGCGTGCTAGTAATGAGCATGCCACAATATGCGTACAGCGTACACACATGCTACTAAATAGCAGTGGTTCAAGAAGGTCAATACTGCGCATGCTCACGTGCCACTAATGAACATGTGTATCAGTATCTATAATCACGACAGCTCTGGACCGCCACAAGTTTACTATTTAAGGGGGGGTAAGGTTTTTAACTTTTTTTTGCATTTTATTTTTAATTTTTTAATTTTTTATAACATCGCAAGAATATTGTGTCAAAATTTCAAGTCAATCGGAGCAAAATTGACGAAATTATGAACATTTGAGCGATACTCAGACTGATTTTCTATACCTGCTCGGGCAGCTAAGAGACGCGCTCACCTGAGGACTACCGGACGTGCTATTGTATTGGAAGAGTTTTGCGTAGACAAGGACAAAAAGATGCTGATGATTAAAGCTCTTCGCTGTGTGAACATGGCATCGACGATTATGTGTAAGTATAAAATAAGTGTTGAGTTTTATTTTGTATTTTACAGTGTGCAAAACTTTTAAGCGTTTTCTCCACATCTCACGTTTTCAAAGTCCATCATAACTTCAAAACTACTGCACCGATCCTTTTGAAATTTTTAACACTATTTCTGTACATAATTTACGAGGTAACGCTGGAGATTTTTTTTTTCAAATATGTTATTAATTTTTATTTTTTAATAACAAATTAGTCCATATTTTTCACAAAAAATCGCGTTTTTCCCTTCAAAGTGTTCCAAAAAATTGAAATTTCAAGAAACCCTCCAAGCGTTACCTGAGAAAACCTATTATCTTACGAATGAACTTTGATTTTTTGATTTCAAATGATCCAGCACCAAGTTATGATGGACACCGCAATTCTACTTTTTTCCGAGACACTTCCGAATAATTGCTGCCATTGCCGTATTTTTTAATATTTCTTCTTGAAAATTTTACACAATATTTTTCAAATGTCATACTTTAATGTACCATTGGTTTTGATAAAGAGATTTTAACTGTGTCGTCACAAAAAAATCACAAAAACATGCCATTTTGTACGAATTAACCCCCTTAAAGTATTTACCACCTTATTATTTTCTTGATAAATTATGTTTTTTCTGCGATGTATCATATCGAAGAAATATATTTCTTGTACAAATGAGATCAGTTTGAAAAAAAATCCAATTCAATTTCCTTTAAAATACAAATCGATACCCTTTAACCTTGTGGTTTTGATCTCATAACTGGAATGCTTATATTTTTTTAAACACAATAATGTACAATTTGACAATTTGAACACTATAAAAAGTTAGATTATATTATTTATGGACTTAGCGTTCACTTTGTAGAGATTATTGGTGATGTAATTAAAATGGATGGAAAATGCAAACTATGTTGTACACAATTACTATTTTATTGTATTACTGTTTTATAATTATAATTATTTAACAATTACTACCAGAGTTTCTAGAGTATCAAAATATTTCACCGACAGGTGAAATATTAAGCTGACTAAACTCAAATATAAAAAATCGTTTTTTTTTTTTCTATATCTCAGTTTAATATTTCACCCATCGATAAGAGATTACTATAGATACTCTCGAAACTTTAGTATTTAAATCTAAAATATGATTAAACTCAAGTAGAAATAACATTGTTTATGTTTTCCTTTCATTCTAATGATCATGTAAGATTATATTTAAACCATTATATTAGCTGCAATAAATTAATAAAAAAAGCACAAATCATCGTTGTAGTCATAAAATGTGGTCGCTTAGGCGTATGTGTGGAAAATATTTGTGGATACAATAGTGTAGAATGAACAAAAAATAAATTAATGAATTGCTGGCTGTATGATAATGGATACTAAGGATCGCTGAGATTGTTTGGCCATGTGGAACGGATGAGCTAGGAAAGAATGGTACAGAAAATTAATGAAGGCAGCAGAAGAAGATAGCGTCTGCAGAAGAATGGCACTACCAGATAAACCAAATATTGAAGGGTGGCCCTGTTGAAAGCATCAACAACCTAAGAGCGTGCACGAGGAGACGAATAAAATTGGGATAAGTTGTGGCTAGTACAGAAGAGTGTGGCACTCTATCCTGTCTGGCTACTCCTTCAGGGAAACGGTATGATGATTAGTTAGTCAGTCATCGTTGATGTACATTTGAATTAAACAGGCAGATACCGGAGCGCCCACTGAAGGAACGTCCTATTCTAAACGATAGTCGGGAGGATCTGACAAGGGGAATAGGCGGGGTTTCCTTCTGAAACGCTGACCTTCTCAGGAATGCAAGCAATGTTTCGTGCTTCAGACCTTTCATTCGGTTGGGGGTATCCCGCTGGAAAATTCCAAGGGGGCCTCCCCGCGGGGTGCGACTGGTGTGGCTGGTCTTTCTCTAACCAGCTGTTTTCGTCTTTAATCCAGTTGAAAAGATTTTTTTTCTTTTTTGAAATCTGTTCCTGTGACGTCATAAGCCGGGGAAACTGCAGGTATTAACTATTTCTTTAACTCGCCACTGCAAAGGCTTCCTAGACTAGCAAACAGATACGAGCAACTGGACGTCTTTGCCAATAACTATTTATTATTCAAATATATATTAAATAACTAAAAAAAATTAAATAACTATATATTATTCAAACATATATAAAAAGGTGTATTGAAAGATTACTAGTATTTGTCGAATTGGACTTAAATAATTTATTTGTGAATTTTTTTATTATATTATGACTTTAATAGTTTGTGCTATATCTTTTTACTCTATATAATTACTTTTTCTTTTTTGTTTTTAAATTTCTAAAATATTATGTTTTAAAAGCCCTTATTAGGGCTTAATAATAGGGCGTTAATTAATTAATAAATAAAATATAAAAATAAGTATGATATCTACCGTGCCTTATGGCTGCCGGCAGTGGTTTTTCTGGACTAGCTAGTCCTTTATTTGTTTTGTACAACATTTTTTTCACTTTTCCCTCAGAGGAGTGACTACTGTACTTAGTTTAACTGTCTCTACGGTATTTCCTCACTTATATGTATATCATTGTATCATATCTCATTCTATTGTTTTGCATTGTATGGTTTGCTTTTGATGGCAGCAAAGCGGTTTTGTGTGGACGCCTTCCTGCGCCGCTTGCACTCGTATGAGCTTAAGCAGCGCGGGGAGAATGACCACTATAGCATAAAAAATGTCAAATTGGGTGGCGAAAGTGTAGGGCCGATATGGGAGCTGTTGCTCTTATAACGGCCTTGGTTTTCTTGTATATTTAAATAACGAAATACGTCGTTTTTTAATATTGGACATCTACTAAAAGAGTAATGACATTATTCCAGCCTTATTCCGAGTAGTAATTTTAATATTAATTGTATTATAAACGTGTAACGAATACATTAGACGAAAATGGATTGCTGTATCAGATACACAAATGAAATTTTCATATAAATTATTTTGGTATTAATTGTAAAATGGAAAAATTAAATTAAGATGAAAGCATTTATTTTCGTAAATGTACAGAATATAAAGTGTATCGGGAAATGATGGCAGCGTGTAAAATCAATAGTATCCAGCGCCGCGTTTATATTTCCCACTGTTACCACAATAAATTTTAAATGAAAATTGTGTATGATACCTATTATGTATGAATATGCCTGCCGATGTGCTGTGTTTGTGCTGGAATAGGTGGTTTCGAGCATAAAACCGATCGCGGATTTGGTTTTGCTCAAAATCCCGACAAGCCAAAAAAAAAAATCCCGGAGAGCTATAAAAAGAAATGTGTTTTCAGAACAAATGTATAAAAATATTATTAAAAAATATATGCTGGTCTATAAAATGATTTAAAATGTTCTACTTCAAGAATATAGAGGTATCATTACCAGCAGCGAAATCTATATATTTTAACCCTTTTCCCGTGATTCAATCGAGCTGAAACTTTTCAGACAGACTCGTGGCGACGATAAAAATTATCTAACAAATTTTCGTTTAAAAAAATTAATAATTATAGTATAATTTTGGATTTTTCGACATTTTTTATTACTCGCTTTCGTAGCGTCGCCTGACTCGAGGCCAACGCGTAGGTTAAGCGCCAATCCTGTTTCCGCTAGTAAATGAGAAAGGGAATTTAATAAAAATTTGTTTTTTATGGGTTAGTTTTTTAACCATCGCTACTTATGACTGGTGATTGTATGCGTATAGAATATTACGCTTCATTATCCACGCTGCTGGCTGTCCCGAAAAATATGTTTTATGATGAAACATGTTAATTGACATCTATTTCTTTATTTATTCATTCCAGGACTCTCCAAGGAATCGCAATTCGACCAAGGCGGCATCGACGAGCTGATGTCTCTGAGAAACATCCTCGCGTATCCGGAAGAAGTGGCCCTCAGACTGACGGACCAGGAATACCAGCTGTTCTACCAGGTGAGGGCCATGCTGGGAAATAGTGACCACGTCTCACCTTATACGAGGGGTACAAAGCAAAAGCAGCAACAGCCCACTGAGATCTTCTCCTGCTTTCATGTCAGGTCCCCCCATTATTGGCTATCACTTGAGAGTACATCTCCCTATCTATAGCGGCTCGATCTTATCCTTACTTATCAAATTATTTCTGAGATAAATACAAAAAACCTGTCACTCCTCAAAGAAATTTCGCTGGAATCTACGAAACCTACATCTTATTGGAAATAAGTTTTCAAAAAACAATTGTCACCTCAATGTTTCTTTTATATACGTGCATAAATAAATATTAAACTTTTAAATATGTACATTGCTGTGTTCGCTACCGAATAGTGGATATTGCTGCTTTTGCTATTTATGTAATTGGAAATTGCTGACTTTGTTATGATGTTTTAGTTTGTCTGTCATTGCTTTTAATAGTGATTTGGAAACATGATTTTGGAAGGGGTAAAGCCATATTTCCTTTAAAATCTCGAATTCAGTGCGTTCTAAATATCCTTGGTGACTGCATTCTAAAAATTTTTTTTTCATGTTTTAGATATGTTATGAAAGGCATTGACAAAATCATTACTGTTATTAAAAATTTAATTACCTATTCATAAAATTACTAAGCATTTAACAAATATTTAAACTTGTTTATTGTAATAATAATTACAATATATAGAAAGACTCCGTAAATTCGAAACCCAATAATACGAAATTCGCCATAATTCAACATTTTTCAAACCCACAGGTCCCAAAATGTTAGTAGTTTAACCTCCATAATTTCAAATGATTTTTAGCCCCTTGCGCTCTAAATCAATACATTTTACTTCACATAATTCTAATTTTTTTGAAATTTGACAAAATTTAAAAAAAAAACGATTTTTTTCAAGTAAGAACAATAAATATGTCAATATCGGGTACTTTAGTAATAGGAATGTGACGATATTTGTATGAGCATAATAAATACTGCGTTGTCGAAATGATTTCTTAAAATATGCCAAAATACAGACGTTTTTCACAAAATTAATGGCTTTTTACTCCCTTTCTTTTAACTCGTAGCGTCGACTTGCTTGCTTGTCTGTCGAAAAAACTTTGGATCGATTTTTAACCCTTTTTCTGTGATCCAATCGAGCTGAAACTTTGCAGACAGACTCGTGGCGACGATAAAAATAATCTTACAAATTTCCGTTTAAAAAAAATTAATAATTATAGTATAATTTTGGATTTTTCGAAATTTTTTATTACTAGCTTTCGTAGCGTCGCCCGACTCGAGCCCAACGCGTAATTTGAGCGCCAAACCTGTTTCCACTAGTAAATGAGGAAGGCGGTGTAATAAAAACTTGTTTTTTATGGGTTAGTTATACATGAGTTATACGATTTTTAGTAAATTTTGCAAGCGCATCGCGATATTTTTTTTGCTCCTTGAATTTCGAATTAACGGGGTTCCGCATAATTCTAAATGGTTTTTTTTGGGTCCCTTGAATTTCGAATTAGTGAGGTTGCACTGTATATATTTTCAGGTTCTTTTATTCGAGCAGTTCCCAACTGTTCAGTACCACAATAAATAATTCAAACATGTAGTGTAGATTTTATTTTTGCAGCGTCTACGACAAAATATATTTTTTTAAATTGAACCAAAGATACGGCTCAAAAATTGTATTCTTATACATCTACATATATTATTATATTTAGGCATCTGATTCAAGCTGGGAGATAAAATCTACTACATTTTTATGAGTATTATGATTGATATGAAGTATTACTAGAACCACCGTACTCGAACATATGCAAATCGAATTGCGTCTCTCGCTAAAGTAAGTATCTGCCTTAACACGAGAAGCCTTCTAAATTTCATTATGTAATAAAAATTTCCTTTCTGTCTCGAATGGAGGAAATGTCTCCCACAATTTACCGCCCGATATCTGTCAAAGGTAATCAAATAAAAAGCGCGTATCGAGGGACCGAGAAGTACTCGTGTAGGAGCGGACACTTGTGTTGGTAGTCATTAAGTCAAGAGTGCCGCGGGATGTGTGGTGGAAGAGTGGAGGAAGAAGCTAAGTATGAAGGAATATAAAGTAAGGGTTGATGCTAGTATAATAGTGTAGTTCTGAAAAAACTGTCCTGCCTCTGTGTTTACAGTTCATTTGCCTGGAGAAACTTTTATTTTCTTTCTCGAGATCACTTCGAAGCAGAACGATAGATCCTTATCATAATGTGTGATTTCTTTAAATATACAGGGTGTAACAGAACCAGCCCACAATACTTTACGGTTAGATTCCCGCCTTGGTTATGAATCGCAAATGTTCAAGCAACTATGACCATCAATAGTTATGGAGTTATTCAATATCAAAGTTTGCATTTTTTTCAATATTTCTGATTTGTACAATATCTTACAAAACGTTTATTTATCATTTCAGTAACTTACATCGATTACGAAGTATTCAATCGTTTCAATAAAACATAAATAAAATGATAAAAGTCCTGCAGAAATTCCAATTGGAACTGGAAGGTTTTTATCATTTTATTTGACTTTCATTAAAGGCAAAAAAAAAAAAAAATAATGTTCGATATAAGTCACTGTAATGAAAGTCCAACTTTTTACAAAAAATGAGTCAGAAATATTTAA
>JADDOH010006923.1:0-63063 GCA_016648135.1 Agrypnia vestita | reverse complement strand
ACAAAAGTGGTGAAAACAAAGTTTAATTTTATTAATTACTAGCTGTTTACACCCGGCGTTGCACGGGTAAAGGATTAAGTTTAAAATAAATTTATGAGGGTAAAACAAGGTTCGTTTCGAACGGTATAGATTTGCATCGAAAATATATCAGGGGGAGGGGAAAGGGTAAAAGAATAGGGGGGATATGTCACCAGTGTTAAACGCTGAGTCCTAAAGAATAATTTTGCAAATTTTGAGTACGATTGGTCGAACGGTACAGATTCGCATCAAAAATAGGTCAGGGGGAGGGGAAGGGGTAATAGAACAGGGGAAAAGTGTTGCCTTTGTTTCCCGTCGGGTCCCAAGGCATAAGTATGAAAATTTTGAGTCCGATCGGTCAAACGGTTCAGATTCGCATCGAAAATAGGTCAGGGGGAGAGAAAGGGGTAAGAAAACAGGGGAAAATTTTTTCTTATGTTATCCGCCGGGTCCCAAAGCATAAGTGTACAAATTTTGAGTTCGATCAGTCAAACGGTTCAGATTCGCATCGAAAATTGGTCAAGGGGAGGGGAAGGGGTAAGAAAATAGGGAGGAAACTATGCCTATGTTAGCCGCCGAGTCCTAAAGAATAAGTTATCAAATTTTGAGTCCGATCGGTCAAACGGTACAGATTGGCATCGAAAATTGATCAGGGTGAGGGGAAGGGGTAAGAAAATAGGGCGGAAATGTTGCTTATGTTACCCGCCAAGTCCTAAAGAATAAGTTTCTAAATTTTGAGTCTGATCGGTCGAACGGTTCAGATTCGCATCGAATATAGGTCAGGGGGAAGGGAAGGGGTAAGATAACATGGGGAAAATGTTGCCTATGTTATCCGCCGGGTCTCAAAGCATAAGTGTGAAAATTTTGAATTGAATTGGACAAACGGTGTGGATTTGTATAGAGAACAGACAGACAGATAGACATTGAGTTTTATAGGTATAGATACTAATAGTGTCTCCACAAAATTATATTGCTCTTTTTGAAGACACTATTGAATTATTAAAAAAATTTCGGGGAAAATGGTCAATTCATCATAGATTTTCATGACGCTTTAATACATTAAAGGCTAGTTGAATTGACAACGTGCTGACGAAAACAAAAATAAAATAATACACGACTATATTTACATTCGTTGGACGTGCGGTTAAAATTCGTTCACCGCCAAATAACAAAAGGCTGTGTTCAAACCGCAACCTATTGTTAATCACAGAATATATTTATAACGCTCTTTTTGTGGCGCACTATAAATTTGGCCGGGTCTGTAGTACTTGAAGGTTTTTTTTTTACATATATAGCACTTTTTGTTATGAATATTTTGACATCCGTCTTTCGCTACATACATTCCGCGTAGCGAAATAAAAAACGAGGTAATGAAAATCGTGATACACTTTTCGCTATGCATGTTTTTTTTCTAATTATTAGCATGTTTATGTTATGTGATCAGTCAAAATTGTTATTTTTTTAGTACCTTCATCTCGTGATTGAAAGGCGGTAGTATTTTGCGTGTGTATTAGGTGTTAACATAAGTAATGTCATCTGCGTGAAGTTTTCTGGGATATTCTGCCGTGTATATCTGACCTCTCTGGCTCATTGCAGAGTCTATCATCAGGGCCACAACATATCAGCCCTGTGTATTGTGGCCCTGCTGGATGATGGGGACCATGATGATGGACAACGATGTTGGATCCTGCAAAGAGAGGTCGTATGTACACGGCAGAATATCCCAGAAAACTGCACGCAGAAGATTCTGAACGACCGTGACAAGGGCGGATCCAGCTTTGGCGCCAGGGGGGGGGTCACATAGTCGTGGTCAAGTCACAAGAAGTTATAATTTAATTTTGATATTAATAGATACTTACAAGTAAAACGAAGGTATTTTATTAATAAATGTAAGTACCTACTGTACTTAAAAAAAACTACCTATATTTAAATAACAAAATCAATTTTTCTTTTACGTCTTATCCCGAAACGCGCTATCACTTCATCTACTCCAACGGGTACGTTTTTATGGACGTGGAGAAGAGGCAGTCCGGTTAGACGTTCTTCACCATTGAAGCTCTTAGCCACGATTTGATTCTTCGCAACGTAGAGAAAGACCTTTCCGCTGTCGCTACACTAACAGGTAGTGTAGCCATAATACATAAAAAATTTCTTATATTAGGATACATCTCTATATCGCAATTTAAAATAAGGTCGGAAATCGACTACGATATGTCCTGACTCCGCTGCCACTTCACCATCCACAGCTGATATTCGTTTACAACGACAGAAACTGGAGTATTATCTAGTAACAATGTATAATCGGTTGCTAGTTGTTTCACAGTTTCAATGTCTTGATTACTGTATTCGCTTTTTGGCATGAAAACGCTTAGTTGAAACAAATTAAGTATTTCAAGAGACAGACGGTCCTGTAGCTCACTTATTATTGAATCCAGAAGAGGGATGTATATTAGGGTGTCCCGTCCATGTATGAGAAAAAAAAATTTGAGCTACACAATCACAAGAGGTATCAAAATTTGCCTAATTTTACACAAATCGCGAAAAAGGTAACAAAAAATAGAATTGTTTGTCATCTTGAAGGCTCTACCGAGCTTTGAAGTTTTGTAAATTTTACGTTTTTATATAGTTAAACCGTTTGCCTAAAATAATAAAAAAATCATGTTTATAAGGTATTTTAGTATTGAAATTAATGAAACAAATCACGAGAAAATAAAATAAACAAAATATAGATTATAATCAATAACAAAAACTAAAAATTTAAACTTATTTTTGTGTCCAAAATTTGGCATTTCTGCTCGAGATTGCATCCTGGTTCTAATAAAGCCATCTCTAGAAGTAACATCAGTTACACTTTGTGAGGCGTCTGTTATATTCTCTAGGACCCGAAGTGCAACCATCTAAGGTCAAGAATAAATGAAGAAGGGGTAACTCATTGACATGAAGCATACAAACACAACATTGTAAAAGTCTCTGCAAATACTCCTCTAAATATTGAATCACGCCACCCTTCCAATCGGTGTTAGTTGCAGTTCCGTGACATTCAACGCAAATCACGTCATCTTAATTCCAACCTCGACCCTCTACTAAAGTTGTGATCGAAGTAAGAATTCCCTTTGCAGTGCCACGTCTTTCGGTATTGTGTGTCCCAAATAAATTTATCCAGGCTGTGCTAAAATTGAGATGTGGTCTTCTAAAGCTTCTTTGCAATGGTCTTTTCGTCCATCAAAGTAAATGCTTTTTATAACAATACCTCTAATATCTTTTGTAGCTTCCGGGCTTTAGATACAATAACCAGAGTTAAATCTTCGGTAGAAACCAAGCCGACGTCAGTCAAAACCGCAGAAGCAACAGTAGCAGTAGATTGCGTAGATAAACCATATCTATCACAGATTTTAGCAACTGTCGGCAAAGGCAATGGTGTCTCTGTCGAGGGCGAGTTTGTTGGGGATGCCTCTGTTATCGGATACGTTTCTGGGGAAGATTCACGCACTGAATCTTCATCACAATTTGCTGAGACAGAATCGGTTTCTTGAGTAAAACACGACTTTTTTGTTACTTGATTATTTGTTATGTTATTGACTAAAATTTATCTCTGCTGTCGTTTAATTAATCTAGCCGTTTCTTTCTTATCAAAACCGCTTATAACCATTTTCCTATCATTTATTTGATCTAACAAAAACTTCTCACATTGATGAAAACTTTCTTAGGTTTTAGACACGAACAAGATTCAAATGAAGTGCATTTACAAGCGGAAACGTCAAAAAGTTTCTCAGATGACTAAAAAACATTTCAGTTTATTTTCAAAACTACCATTTCGTTTGTTTTTGGGGTATCTTTTCAAATTGAGATACTTTTCGAAATTGGATTTCACTAATTAAATAACTCGTTCCTTAGTTGCAACTGGAATCGAAGTTTTGGTCCAAATATTGTTGATCTCTTCGGAAACAATCACATATATATCTGATTTGGATGGATCTTTTCAATTATACGTGAATTTCAGGTCGTTCTTGACAAATAAAATCAATTAAATGACGTCCCTTACAGTTGGTAGCTGCTGATTGCCGAGTTCTTTGTATGGTCCGAACATAGCATAAGTGGTCTGACTACGCCTCGAACTTCTTATTAAAAAATCACAAAATCCGCTTTTACTACCGTAACAATCTCCATGGTACTTTTATGGCATAAAAATTATTTTGGCTATGAAGAAAACATTCGCGAGTTAAGTCAAGAAAGTCCTCAAAACAAGTTCAAACTTGAGGGTATTTGCAGGTTGAAACCTAACAAATTCGATGTTGCTGGTAACGTGTTTTTGCATGCAAATCGAAACGTCATGTATGATTTCCACCTAAATAGAATAAAAAGTTAATATTTTTTTGTATTTAGTTCAGGAGCCAAATTGAGGATAGCGAAATATCACCATAAAAATGTCAATTTTTCAAAACTTTGTAGATCAGTAGAACCCTAAAGGTATAGTTTTATTTTATTTTTAAAATTATTTTGGTAATCTACGCTAAATTATGCAAGTTTTAAGAGGTCTTGTGTTAAGATAAAACAAAAAAAATTATATCGGGACAGCCTAATGTATATGGCTCTGCGGAAATACTCTTCAGCAGATTGAGCAGGTTGGTTATTGGACCTATGTATTTGTCTTGACACTATTCTGGGATATTTAATTTCTACATCTAGCTGCTCAGCTACTTCTTTAGCCTCTTCAACAAGCTGTCGGTAAATTCGATTGCAGTATTCTGTTTAAAGATACAGTAGTACCTGAAAAATAAAAAAGTTAATAAGTGACTGAATGTGAGTATGAGTATTTTAATTAGTGGTCCACCTAGGTCCTGGACCCAGCCCAGGGGGGGGTCATGACCCCCGTGACCCCCCCCCTGGATCCGCGCTTGGACCGTGAGAACATTTATAGGTAATTTCCGTTTTTTGTTCAATGCAAAGAACAAGAGGACACAACAATTTAAGATATTAACTTAAAGGCTTTATTTTTTATCGCCAGAATTTTTGCGGTAAAGAAACGTTTGCTTGCGTAGCAAACCAACATAAATTATCGAACTATCTGCCTCCTGTGACACTTCGTCTGGCGCCATCTTCGGCCACGTCTTTTCCTTAGCGTAAAATCGGCAAATCAAATGGATCGACCGATCATTACCTTACACTGCGTAAATATCGCGAGCAGCTTTGGCCTCTTTATTACCTTGATTTAACGCGAAGCTGTCGAATGTGCTCACTTTTGATAAGTTGACATTCCATTTTGGAGGCCTGTAATTAAAGTACAGCATAATATGGCGATATGTACATGGCTTTCGATGCGCATTTTAATTTCCGAGCCCTATATAATATTTATATTATAAAAAAATGTAAATTAAAAGCCAAATAAAAAATGGCGGATAATCAACCTTATAACTAAGTTTTAAGTGAATGAGTTTTACGCTTTGTAAAATTTTGTTCGCGTGCTTTTATCACATTAAAATAAGAAAAATATGCTGTAAATGTCACATAAAATATTTGGAACACCAAATTAATTTTTCTTTAGGATTCAAAAGAAGCATTGGAGAGGAGAGAGAAACATAGGCATACCAAAATTAAATAACATTTTCCCTGTTTCTCCACAGGAGTTGGCAAGATAGAATACAGCTCACACAACAAACAACTCCATTTTACAAGAATAGCTTAAACAACGTCTATTTTCCACAATGCAGGCAGTTAATGAAACTCATCCCCGCTGCAGATTACCAGCCCGCACAAAAAACCGCCAGGAATGATAACGCTGGATAGCCGTTCTGGTCTCATTGTTATCAGCGATCACGACCACTCTGCCAAGAATATAGCGGAGAAGAAGAAGAAAACATTTTAATTTCTCTTATTTTTCTCATGAAATTGTGGTGAACGGGAGTTGCCGCAAGTTCTAGCCGTAACGCAGCAACCATTTCGACCAATCAGGTTCAAGGTACCGTTAACGCACCTGTGCTTCATCCTGCTCGCTGAAACGATCACGTCTGTTGACGATCGTTGCAGCCACTACAAGTAATATCTCTTTATGCAAAGAAGCTTGTAAAGAAAGCTTAAATAAACCGCAACAACTCTGCTCTCTTTCTATACACATTCATTCACGCGATCACATACACTGAACACAGAAGAATTCTCCGACAAAAAGTTTTTAACAGAACCGTCTTCCAATATTTAGCTTAACTGATCATGCCAGATCTTTTGTGGACGCCCTCTGTTCCAGAATTGTCCCAAAACTGTACAGAACAAAAAAAATACTGGCACCCATGACCCACTTTGTGATGTCGGGCTAATGATGTTGGTGATAAAACGACCGATTTTATAAATGTTACAATGCAACAACGAATCTTGAATCTGGAAGCAATGGGAATTAGCATATTTCATACCTTTATTTCATATTATCATGTACAAATGTTGACAGTTTGAGAATTATTTAAATTGATTTATGTATTCATTGTAACACAATTGGAAAATGTGATACTCGTGGAGCAAAAACTAGGTAAACAGCTTACGACAAAATATATACAAAAACCGTGAGAATTTTTTTGCAAATGCACCTTTTTTCTTTGGTTTCGGCGACACGGGAACATTTGATTGCGTAGCGTCGATTAACCTTTGATTTGATTGCAAACTGATTTGTGCAATTCTTTATTTCGTGAAATAATTATTACTTAAATGATAAAACTCCGTGAATGGTGAGAGATAATTACAAAAGGGTTATACACGCTTGCAATGGCGCATTTATATGCTTCCAGAAAGTAATCGACGTTTCCGAAATGTAACCTATTTTCATAAATCTATTTTCAGATCAGAGTTTCCTAAGATATTATTTTTTAATTTTCATTTATTTAAGGAAATACACAGCACAACATTATATCAAGCTTACTTAAGTCTTATAACATTTGTTTAAATATGACCAGTGAAGTTTCAATATTTAACTACAACATCAACACTTTTTTAAATATCAAGTGAAACGTATAAGTTTTTTTTTTTATAAAAAATGTTACCCTTCCAACTCATGTAATAATATAAAACATTTGGAAAGCTAGTATAGCTTATTGTAAGTAGCTTGTAGGTAGTAGTAGATTAGGCGGTCTAGAAAATGCGGTTTACAAATATGTATATAAATATATACAGGGTGTAATACAGATAGTCTAGAATACGTAGATTTTTACCTAGTCGATGAATCATGAATGTTCAAGCACCTAATATCAATAGCTATGAAGATAATTCTCTTCAAATTCCCATTTTTAATCAATATCTCTCACTTATCTTTTATACAACGTTTATCTGTTTATTTGTGTGTACGAACGATGTATGCACCATTAAAAATAATAGTAAAAAAAAACTAAAGATATCCTCATGCGTCAAATCATGTATTATGTGATTACTTGCACTTTTCGACCTTGCAGATATAGGATTAAGCACTGTTTTCAATGTCGTATTTTTAAAGTCAATCTGCTGTTTGTGGACGATGCCTATTATTTTAAAGTCGACTTACCCTAATAAATATAAAACCCAACACCTACCTGTGTGGCGAAATATATTTTTAAAGCCTTTGTCATTTAAAAGGTTAAAACAAAAGTGCCCAGCGCGTGCGACTGTAGCTAATAAATGTTTGAAATCTGTTTTTTTTCATTGAATTTTTTTTTTTTTTAATAGAGATGCGAACACGGAATACGTGTCACATCAATATTCTTACTATTTTCAAACTAAGCTAAATGCTTGTGCTTTGAAAATAGGACTAACTTGCTAGTCTGGAGTGAGGTTCGAACTCGCGACCTTTGGATCACGAGGCGAGTGTCCTAACCACAAGACCAACGAGCTACTCTGTTGGCATTGAATGTTACTAATTGGCATTGAATGTTTCAGATACGGTTCCGGCCGGATCAGACGGAAACAATGACTTTTTCATTGAAATGTCGATTATAAATGCAGAATTTTCATTTTTTATTATAGCTGTCCTTCAGATCTTGCAAAATATCTGTCAACAAATATACCAATTATGACATGAGTGCTGTCAAAACAGAAAAACCACTCTTTGCTCGGCTGCTCGCGGTTTCTTCTATACCTGAGGCTGTTTGACATTTCTAGAATATTCTCGAAAGTGCTTTACTCATGTCAGTTTTGCTAGGCATTTCTAAACTCTTCTCGATAATAGTAGATTGATCAGGAACGTTCCGGAGTATTCTGGGCGGTCCATTTCCCATTTCCCAGAATTGCCCATCGGATGCACATGCACACCTTGGAAGGGTGTACAGTTCGAGAATAGGGTTCTTCAGCTACACTCACACACAGGCAATAAAACATGGCAGACATCATCTTCGTAATGATAGACCACCGAAGAAGAATAATGGGTGTATTATCAATATCTATTTTTCAAAAAAATGCACAATACTCCATTTAAAAAATAGCATGACGTAAATTATTTACTACAAAATGATGAGTAGATAAACAGTTTTAGGTGCTTAAATACACTAGCATGACTTCATGCAGTCAAGGTCTCACGAATAGCGTCAGACCTCTGGCCCGGAGGTCAGTAGGTGACCCCCAGCATGATGTGGTTGACCCGTAGCTCAAAATTATATTCATTAAAAATAATTCAAAGTCAACACAATTATGATAACTCATCAAATTGCAATTAGTATTATATTGTCACGGGATCGTAGCTGTGGGAACACTTAAATTAATTCTTGTTTTATTAATTACACAAAGTCACTGGACACTAATTTAATCAGAGCACTGACCTAAAATTCATACTAAATGTTTTTAGAATATTTCACACACCAATTCACTAAGTTCGTTCCACTCTTGAATGATTGTCTGTCGTATAATGATGCCCGTTATTTAAATCACTCAGGTTCGCACAAAAAAATTCTCGCTTGCCGGTAGGTACCTTCTTCATTTACTATCGCTGGAATACACTCGCGCGCTGGCCATACTGTTAATTGTTATTTCAACAATACTATTAACAAAATATCAATATGGTCACAAATGATTAACCATATTGATATTTGACAAGCAAAGAAACTTATTAACCGTAGGAATACACACACAATATTTATTAAATCAGTATATATGAAATTAATAACAATGCCGTTTCTGACGTGCGCGCAGTCCTCACCAAAAATTAGACCTTTCGAAGAAATTCGCTACAGTATGAAAAATTTACTTACCAACTACATAAAACTCATAGACGTAAAGTTAGGGCGAATACATATGACACGGATTCAGAAGGAAAATATTCATTCCAGTACGATTCCTTTCAGATTCATGACACAACTTTGATGCGCGCAAGAAAATAAAATATGATAAACTTTGGTGTGATGTTGTATACAAAAACACTCAAAAACAAAATCTTTGGCTCTAGGAACGGAGTATGGCTAGAATTTGAAATCTTATTTTTCAGAAGATAAAGATAATTTAATTAATATTTGTTTTTCAGAATCTCCAGTAATGCACAGTTTTTTACTCCCTTTATATTAACTCGTGGCGTCTGCTTGCTTGCCGTCAACAAAGACTTTGGATCGATTTTTTACCCTTTTCCCGTGATCCAATCGAGCTGAAACTTGGCAAGCAGACTCGTGATGACGATCAAGAAGATCTATCAAATTTTCGTTAAAAAAAATGAATAATTATAGTATAATTTCGGATTTTTAGAAAATTTATTGGTTTTTTCAAATTGGAATCATTAGAAAAGTTGGATTAGCAACGGCTCGGCGGCCCGATAACGTCGCGGAATATTTTCTGAATTTGAATTACTCCGTCGGTATAATAGGTACATCACTACTAATTTCGAAAATTTACAAAACAATTGGTTCACAGATGACAGCGAAATTGGGTTTTTTGGGAAAAAATCAAATAATAATTTATTTCTTTTAGATTCCTGCTTAGTTTTGAAGAATTCTACATTACTCAAATCTGATTCTGACTAAATCATTTGACGCTGGAAATTCATAAGGTACGATATTGATGATAATTGAATCTATCAAAATCTTGACACCTCAAAACATGTGACATTTTAGAAATATATTTAATTTCTGTAAGTTTAGTGTTATGTTATATGTTTTAATTCGTCTTTAAAGCGCCCTTGAGGTGAGTATTTCGCGAAAACGGCGCTATACAAATTATCCAATTATTATTATTTATTATTTAATTATTGTTATATTTTACAAAGAAAGAGAGTATAGTAAAAAACTTGATTTTTATTGGTTACTTTTTTTCCACGAAAAGAATGTGCCACATTCAAAATTATTATGATACGAGTATATTCGTATTCTAAACCTGCTATTGTTTAAAATGATTGATTAAAGCATTGACGTATTATAATATAGACACGTTATTCCCATACTAGCCGGCTTTCATATGTAGTTAACATTGAATTCAAAGAGAGAACAAAAAATCACATAATCAAGTAATCACGTAAAAATCAGGTAATTTGAAGTCACGGTGACTAAAATAACACACTCATTCTTACAATAGTGTACGATACTGTGTTCCTTTTTCCGCGTAGCGTCGCGCCTGATCACAACGAAGTTCCGTTCGATAACGATTGCAAGTAATTATTATTTTTGAGTTGCCAAGATTTCACGCTTGTAACGTATCTACAGTTACTTATATCATTTGATTAAAGTATAAATATCATCGTTTTAATGTTTTTTTTTCATAATTATTATATATATTTTTGCAGATATTTGAAAGGATCTGGATGTAAGCGATCAGCTTAAATAGAGAAAACCTTATTTTGACGATCAAATGTCATCGATCTGCTTCAGAAACGTAAGGTGGAGAGTTTTGCGGCAACACGCACAAAACATTCATTATTGGGTGCTAGTCTTTCAGATTTGGCAGTGGTCCCCAACCGTTTTGGCATCATGGGGCACTATTTTTTTTTTTTAATGTTAGACAATGAAAAATATTTACGTACAATCCCGTTTTTCAAAAAAGGATTAAATTATCAAGCATATTACAATTATTTGTAATGAAGGTTTTTTTAAAGTTGTACAGTACAAACACTTTATAATTGTATAGCATAAACATAGTAGGAATGTGTAAGAATTGTTAGAACTATTATAAACGAACGTATGTTTCAAAGTGATAATGCTTTTTATTAATTTATACTACAAATCAAGAATTTAATTATATTCAAATGCTTTTAAAGCAGTGTACAGTCTCAATCAGCAAGAAAAACGACAAAGTAGTGTTTTTTCGAGTCTAGTCGAATTGAATGCCCTTAAATTAGTAAAAATCTACCAAGAGTAGCAAAGTGTTATATATAATTTGTTCATTGTCTGTTAAATCCTGGATTTATGGGTATGATTCAAAAAATATTTCTTCAGATCTCAAAGAATCACACCCTTTATTTTGTCTAAACCAACGTAATAACATAAAGCGACCGTGGAAATCTGACATGTGTCATTCTGTTGACACCCCTTTTATCTCTCGACTGAGCCGAGGACGTCGAAACCATTAACCCCTTTCATTGGTTATTGACGACCACCTCAACTACGAATCAGTTACCGACTGAATGAGGACATTTTGTAACGACCAATTAAAAGCCAGAAAAATGAGCTCACGCGAAACCTCGCGATTTGTCAAATTAACCATACCTACCGATATTACATAGTTTACGACATTACATTTTCATAAATTATATTTTAAAATCTTCGTTTTTTTCAGGATTGTACGTTATTTAAAAGGAGCCTAGTAATAATATTCGGTGCTAGAGCGGTGATATCGGGATCTATCGCCAGGTAGCAAATGTGTCGCGAGAAAGGTGAAAGTTGAGCTATTATTTAAATCATATTAAGAAGATGTCTGCTTGGGTAGTAAATATGTTTAATTTTTTAATTGTGGGCGTGACAACATCTTACGGCACATAGGTTGGGAACCTCTGTGCCACGGGGTCAGCGGGCAACCAAAATTTATTAATAAAAAACATTATAGGTTGATGAATGCCGGATCTCGCGCATACAGATGGCATTTGTAATTTCTATCAGAGATTGAGTGGTTTTGCCTCTCGTTAGAAAAACCTAATTGTATCTTACAGTGACCCTGAAACCTGTCTCGGGTATACCCACATATAAAACACCAGATAAAAATTCTTGCTCCTCAACCAACAGCCATAGATGTTAATATGTATTATGCATATTCACGGAATAAATTAAATATTTTTAGTTTTGAATACAGACGAGTACCTACTTGATATTTTTAATTTATACGTACTTACGTTTTTTTTTATTATTTTATTTTAGATTTGTTATTAAAGTACTTTACTTTTAAACGCAGAAAATACACTAAAATGTGAGGTGGTATCTTTATAACAGGCCAAGCCTATGTGAGAAGTCACCAGAATTCGTTCCTGTAAACATTTTTCTTTTAACTATCCAGCCTTCATAAATTTCCATTATTAGGTACGATCATAACTTCTTTTCAATATTTCTGAAATTTACTTTTCGATTACAGTGAGGATGTGCTGAGCTAACAATAAAATTATTTATTTTTGTAATAGCTCTTAATTCAGAATATTTTAAGAATGTTGAAATTTTTCAAGAACAGAATACTTGATTTTATCTCCAGGGGGACATCATTAATCAAGATACATTATAGATATCTCATAGAGACGAAACTATTTTTTTTATATGGAAAAGTAGGTATGAAAGTCATTTTGGGTGTTCATAGAGCTTCCGGCCTATCGTAAGGCTGGCTTAAGTGATCACTTTACACAATGTAACGTTCACAATTACAACCATGCTACGCTACTACATCTATCAAATTTTTGGACGTTCTAAGTATATCAAATATGAATTATTCATTCTCTTTTATAAAAGTCAAACAAAAAGATTAAACCTTTGAAAAGAAATGTATTTTAATATAGGTTTTAATGATATAACTAAACGAATTAACTTAGTTTATCACCACTTAATTTTTGGCAAAAACCAACCGGTCTCGGAATCACTGTTCCTTCGTCAGGGTGTACTTAGTACCATTATACTTAATACATGTGGTTATAAACTAAGTGAATTCGTTTAATAACCACAAAGTTATGCCAAAATACAATAGGATAGGTTTTAATGATTTTATTTGTCTCTGTGGTGGTCAGGAGCCAACGCGAGTCTAGCCGTACGTTTCAAGCCTACATCCACCAACCAGGGCTCGATGCGGGTAAACCGATCCTGGTTGTCACAGGTAGCTTACGCAGGTGATGTTCCCATACGCAACGCCACCTGTAAATTGTCGCAATAACAACATTTAACTCTGAGTATCATTTGCACCCTGAACCAATGTGTCAACATCTACCTGTGCAATGTTGACAAAACACGCGCCACATTTCGACACAAGAGGATTCTTCTGGACGAGTGGGAATCCTCTCCACATATCACATACGTAACCCACAAAAACCCTATTAAAGATAAAGAACTTTTAATATTCCGTATAAATTACTTTAATGATAGCGTAACGTTTATCATGATATAAGTTGGAGATATTAAAAAAAATCAGTCTTTGAAGTAGGTTATCTCCATAATTGTTTCTTGAACATTTTAAAGTCACAATTTAGGCAGGATACCTACATACCTGGACTAGCTATGTTACATTTTTCTTATACATACATTTTACACATATTAATCTCAATAGTGGGGTATAAAAGCAAAGATAGCAATATCCAAGAAATTAAAAAAATGTTTTATGCAGTTACCGAGGATAACTAATTTTAAATGTACTGAATTTAAGGTTTTATATATCTATTCTTTTCATAATTATATTTCCTATAAATGTATAGGCTATGTTGCCTATAAAATCTTGAATTCAGTACCTACATTATAAATTAGCAATCCTCGATGACTGCAGTAATTTTTTTTGGATTTTGTTGCCTTTGCTTTTATACTCCACAATTTATATGTAAAGTAGGTAATATCGCTATACCATTATGCATCAAAATTGTGTTTCAGTTTTGCGAACCCAATAATTGTAGAAACATATAATTTGCATGTCCATTATTTTTAAAACAACTTTCAAGTGGTCAGTGTACTAAACTGGTTCTCATTTGGGAATGATAATTAAAATGAAGCCAATAAAATGTCGAACTGGTTGTAGAATTCTAGACGATGATTATATTTTAGTCTGTAAACTTCAGGGGTGGCAATGCATACCTTCAAAATCTATTTTTAATTTTTATACATGCATTCATTACTTATTTCTCTGTACTATGTGCTCACTGCTGTAGAAAACATTTTATATTTTTATATGCCAAAAAAATGAATATAACACAAATTATGTTTTATGTTTTTTCTAACTTTTTTATGTATTTGAGTTTTTGATAGTTACAGCGTAATGAACTTAGGTGCGTTTGTTCTGAAAATAGTAACGACACAAATGAAAAACATGATTTCATTTTAATTTATATCATACATACGGGTGCATTAATTAATATGTATTATTTTATTTTTAGTTTCGCAATATATTGAATATACCACCAAATAATATCAATGAAAACTGGTCGAAAATATAAATATAAATGAAATATAACACAAATAAAATTTCAAAAAAAGTAACTAAAAGCTTACCAAATAATATAAGAACCTCGCTTTATCCTAATAATAGCTTAGGTAAAGTCATAATAAACTCGAAAGACAAAGTTGACCCGCTGAATAAACTCTCAATAAACTCCTTTGTTTGGTATTCAACATACGTAGATAAAACGGTACGTAATTTTATTGTTAGAATATAGAGACATTTAAAATGTCTCAATAATAATAACTTCTCGGAATTCTCGAAACATCTTTTGGAGATATACAACACATTAAAAAAAATCAAAATTGATATTCTTCATACAAATAATAGAGGCCTTAGATTGGGTAATTTAAAAATATTATAAATCTGGAAATGTCTGAACGCTAAAGCCAATATAATTAAAAGTAAGTTAAATTTTATGAATAACCCTCTATTTCACACCTTTCACTACCCACTTGTCAATCTCCCGCACCCCCAACATAACCTTAGCCGGGACCCCCCCCCCCCGTTAAAAAATTAACTATTAAATTAATATAAAAATTAGAATTGCATAATTAGAATGCTTCCGTCCTAACGAAGATACAGTGGTATCGAAACCGGTAGACATGACGTTACTTTTAGTGGTTTATAAATTTTTTTATTAATTAAAATTAATAATTATGTCCAACCACAAAGTTAACGCTATAAACATTTAAAAAGTTCGTATTATTGTTTTATTTCTGTAAGATCTTTCATTAATATTATTTCATGAAGAGTGTGGTTAGTTACTTAAGTGGTTTATACAAAAAGTTTAGTCAATTAAAATGAATAATAAATATGTTATATGTGAACGATAACAAATAACTCATTGTATTTTGCTTTTTTATGCGTAATACAATATTTGTTTTTTGTTTTAATTAATCATTATTTTTCATTAATATTTTTTACATAAATTGATCTATTCACGTATTTTATCATATTATTAAATTATACCTATTATCAAAATAAAAGTATTTAAATAAAAATAAATATGTTCAAACTTTCGAATACAGGAATATAACAGATTTAATTAATCAGGGTCTTTGTATTTTATGGCATAGTTATAGCTCTATTAAATAAAATATGATTTCGTAGATATATCCATACAAAATTAATTAATATTTGAATACTCGATATTGAATTTTCGGTTAACAATGTATTGCAGACAGGAAATAAATTTGTTGCTCAGCCAATACATTAGATAGGTACCTCCGATACTCGTACTCCCTGGGCGGAAGCTTTTACAATTGAAGCGTCATTTGTTTTGATCCTGTAGGAATAAAACGCATTATGTACATTACAGTATTTGTTTAGTTAACAGCTTTCAGGAGATGAGATCTGATTTACCCTCTTAACCCATCTTCGTGCATTTCAAAGAAACACTTAAATCAATTGAAAGAACAGAAAAGAATCTGTGAAATCGTAAAAAATCAGTTATCACCGAAATGGAAGTTTAGAAGCTACGCTCAACGAGGCTCAATTTTATGGAATGCAAAATTACGGATAAATCATATTACCGGCAAATTGTTAAAATATATAGTTATTTAAAACAGTTTACCAGTGATTTGTCGGTATTTGTGGAGGTATTAAAATATGATTGTTATAAGATTAAAATATTAGGTCCTTACATATGAAATTGGCGTTTAGTATGGGAGGAACATAAAGCCGATTTTTTTTTATTATAATATATTTATTTAATCAAAGTATGTACCATTGCTATCTATGCACTTTTGCCATCTCGTAGGTAGTTCATCGATCCCTTTACTAAAAAAACCATTCGGACGGGAATCAATAAAATCTTTGAAGGCGGTTTGGACTGCCCCATCGGAGTTGAATTTTTTCCTTTGCAAGAAGTTATCCAAATTTCGAAAAAAATGGTAATCTGTTGGGGCAAGGTCCGGAGATTACGGTGGATGTCTTAGACATTCCAATTGAAGCTCCTCTAATTTGGTAGCCGTCTGTTGTGCAGTGTGTGGTCTAGCGTTATCATGAAGCAGCAGTGGCCTAGAGCGATTAACCAGCCTCGGTTGTTTAGCAGCTAGCTTTTCCACCATGGTTTGCAGTTGCTGACAATAGACATCTGCCGTAATCGTCTGGCCAGATTTAAGAAAGCTGTAGTGAACGACACCAGCACTAGTCCACCAAACGCTCACAAGTAACTTTTTTGGAGTCAATTTTCGCTTGGGGCATGGTTTGGCTGGTTCGGCAGGGTTCAGCCATTGCGATGAGCGCTTCCGCCATCGCCAATTTCATATGTAAGGACCTAATATAATCGAAAAAATTTCCAAAAGAATACATTTTAAGGAAAATAAAATAATATAAAATAAAATAATATAACTCAAATTAGTGGAATAAAACGTTGTGTATAAATCATTGTGTTAATCATGAACTTCCACTCTGTAAACGAAACAACGCTTAATTTATTAATATAAAGGTATTTATTGCATACAATTCATTGAATTATTATTGTTTCAGAAGAGCATTCAATACAATCCTTAAATAAATAAATTATATTTAATGTGGATCAAACTTGAGTACTGATCGCTCTTGCTAAAGAGAAAGCTTTCTCTGATACTACACTTGTAGGATAAATTTTTAAAGTTAATTTTTAACACTAAACTTTTTTTCGTTAAATAATAAAATTTCTGCGTTGCGTTATTGATTCTTCTCAATTTCGCTGTTATTCAATAATAACGTTCATTGTGAAGAATTATAAGATTTTCTAGATATAAACCAAGAAACAAGTTCTAGGGTGGCAAAACTGAGATGGGAGGGGAAGAAAACAGATGGGCCAAAAAGGTTACTAAGTGACCTCAGACCGGACGGCAAAATGTGGTTAGGTCAAAGGTCCGTCAGAGAGAGGATCTGCGATACCAGCAGCTGACAGATGAGCTTGGTACTTGGGGAGGGCATGTGTCATGATAAGAGATGAGGTGATTATAATGATCCTGTTAACAAAAATATAATACAATGTTCAATAATAGCAAAATAATTTAGCGGTAACTGCAAAAATTAACATTAATAATAATAAAAAATATTTTATTCAAGAACACATTCGTATTTGTGAAGTTGCAATTTTTCAGAACAAAGTCCTGTGAAATATTTTTAATCACCAAATTAATTAATCAATTAGAAAGACATACAGAAAAATCTAATTCACGAAAAAATATTTGGCTACTACCGGGATTCGAATGAGAATTTACATATAAGGTCGATATATTCACGGAAATGTACAAGGCTTCTATAGCTTAGTGGTCAGAGCACCGTCTTCGGAAAGGAGGTGACCCGAGTTCGAATCCCGGTAGTAGCCAAATATTTTTTCGTGAATTAGATTTTTCTGTATGTCTTTCAAATTGATTAATTAATTTGGTTATTAAAAAATATTTGCTTAGAACCAGCATTTTTTGAATTTTCAACATGTTTCGGGGCTATAGACCTATCATTTATTTTCTTAAGAAATAAGAGAATGTTTTAATAGCGAATTAAATATTATAGTTAACCTAGTCCTTTTTGCAAAAAAAGTTACCTTTTAAATTTGTTGTGTACATTGTATCCTAATAAAGGGACCATTGATCCTGAAACATGTTGATAGATAAGCAGTGATTTTATGCAAAGTGTTTTCTTTTTATTAATAAAAACTAACCCATAAAAAAACAAGTTTTTACAATACTCCCTTTCTCATTTTCGGGTTTCGTGTCTACCAGATGCGTCGGAGAATTTTCATACAACTTACTGAGTTGTATGAAAAAACCATTAAAAATTTGAAAAATCCAAAATTATACTATAATTTATAAAAAATTTTAACGAAAATTTGATAGATCTTCTTGATCGTCGCCACGAGTCGCCATCTTTCACTTGTCTTATACTTATTTATTATATTGATGTGACATGTGATGTGTGTGATAAAATAAAAATTATTGTCAAATATTGAAGGCAACCATGCCGTAAAACTGCTGTGCAGTCTGGCATATGTTTAATGTAATAAATATCAAAAAAAAATAATAAATATATAAAAAAAATTAAAATTAAAAAAATAATAAAAAATTAAGATATGAGCGACTCACGTATCCCAGTGGGAATGACACTAGCTTCTCACTTAGTGTTCGATTCCCGGTGAGGTCATAATAAATCTAAGAACTTTAATCAAGCCTAGGTGTGTTTTGTGGTTTGTTTCGCTTCAGTGATTGGCTAAAGCCGTTATGAAAATGAAAGACAGATATCGAAAGATAATCACAGTAAAATATAGATTTTTGAGATTTGAAATGAGTCTCATTATATCTCTTCCCCTTGAATCATGCATGCATCCATGCTGAATTCTGTCAATTTTTCTAACATGTTTGCAGTGAGGATTTAAAAATTTATATCATAACATTAAAATAATTACTTATTTGAAGTTCTGCATGTACCTGTTACGTGTCTGTACGTTTTCAGTGAATCTATATCACATGATATAGATTCACTGAAAAATCTTTGTCCATCGCTTCGTAATAACAACCTCACACTAATGTAATTCTAAGAGTATCAACAAATTATATATGTGGAGGTGGATGAGCCCTCCGGTTTAGGATGAGTTGAAGCGGTGTTGATGATGTAATGGTACGTTGGTTTACAGAATTTATTGAATTGCAAAAGTAAAAGTTATAAAGAATACAGTAGGTACAAAGGTTACAAGTGAAAGCGTGACGTTCAAAGGTATGACGGCGAGGGCTTCCGCTATACGAGCCGTTCACTGGGGAAGTGAGATAGTCTGCTCTGGAGACTACCGTTTTTATAGTTGTCGTGAACAAAGGACTCGGTGTATTATGACTTCGTCTTACTCGGCCGCTCGTGTGGGTTATATTTAGTCTGGTCAGCAGTGTGAGTTTATCCGCTCTTCATGCCTTCTGCTATACGTCGCCTTTGTACTCGGTCATTGGTCCGGCTTACATTGTCGCCTTGTTCGTTGTGCTCAGCGCTTTTGCCTCGACCTCTGTATCGAGGGTAACGGTCTGCCGTGCTCGATGTCAGCATATGTGGTACCTCATTACACGAGTATATGTACGCGCCTTTGGCCACCACATATTTTTATTTTTATTTATTTTTTATTTAATATTAAAACTACATTTAAATCATAATACATTTGTCTATTAAAATCTACTTAGATACATTTTATTTAATTGCTTTGCCTCTCCAAAAATAAGACTTGCTCATGTGCTTGGTGATGGGCTTACACTTTATTAGTTTATTTTGAATTTGGCTTATTTATTCCATAGCTATATGTCTTGTTATGCATTGTCAAATTTTATCGATCTAAAATGTTGGTTTATTTTTTTCTTTAATTGTTGTAAGTCATCGATTTTCTTAATATCTGTAGGTAGGTTACTGAAGTTTTTTATGTCCAAGTATATGTAGTTTTGTTGACACAGTTTGGTGTTATGTTTTGGGATTTTAAAATTATTTTTGAATCTTAATGATGTGTTTTTTTCAAATTTAGCAGTTATGTTTTCTTTAATTAGTTGTATAATTGACGTTTTTTTGTAAACATTTTCTAATTTTGGAACTTGGAATTTAGAGAAAAGTAATTGTGTAGAGAAGGTTTTTCTTTTTTTTAATATTACTTTTATAATTGATCTTTGGATTACTTTCACTGTGTTTATGATGTTATTATACGCCCCTCCCCACCCAATCCAATGATTCCATATTAGAGTAGTGCATGAACAGAAGCGTAATAAACCATTTTTAAATTATCTATGGTTAGTGTGTTACGCAATCTTATGAACATATATATGCATTTCCTTATTCTTTTGACCAACTCGCTAATGTGGCTGTGCCATTTTAGGTGTTGGTCTATTATTACACCAAGGTATTTTAGTTCTCTTTTAGATTCTAGGGTTAGCATTTGTCATTGCAGTTAGTTTTTTTATATATGTAGAGTAAGTAACTAAAATGAACCCACTAAAATGTGAAATTCTTATTCTAATAAAAATTGAAAATTTAACGAATTTTTAAAACAAAACAACAGGCCTCCTCGAGTTGTCTTCCTCTACTCATTTCAATATTACCACTCTCATATGTTTAGCCTTTCTAAGGTCCTTCGCCTTGCTGTTCATTTATTCTCTATACATGTCCCAACCACCAAAATTCTCATAAATTTTGTAAATTTAGTGACGCTCCTTAAACAAAGTATTCAGCTCATTATTTTAGTGCTTGTGCCAGTCTTTTAAATATACTTGTACCAAAAATAAATATTATATAATAGTTTGTTCCTCTCCAAGTACAAGAAATGTGGTATATTTGGAGAGTTAAAGCGTTAATAATATTTATAGGCAAAAATTAAATTAAAAAACCTCAGTAATATCAAACAAAAAATAATAAGCTGGAACTCCTTAACATGTTCATGAAAAATCGTTATGTAACCGTGTCCTTCAATATATTTCTACTTTTGAATTACTTGGCACACAATGTTGAACGCAATATAGTAAATATATGTTTCAATTTCAAAAGAAGAATTTAGCTGTGTGATAAATAACTTCACAATAAATAACACCTTCCTACCTAGTTATCAAACATAACGTAGCCTTGAAGATATGCATCAGTTCAAACATTCGTATACTAAGTAGATGGGTAAAAAAAATTTTGATCGTTCATTTATTCACTTACGCATATTATTATATATTTTTTGTAATTATTAGGTAGACACGGTATTATAATATCAAATAAAGAGAAGTAAATATTATAATGAAATATAAAATACAGGATGTAATAGAGCTAGTCCACAATACTTAACAGGTGGATTTCTGCCTTGATTATGAGTCGAAATATTCAAGCAACCTTAACCGAATATCTATATTTATGAAGTATGCAATATCAAAGTTTGCATATTTTTTCAATATTTCTTACTATATTTATATATATATATATATTACGCCATATTATTTGTTATAAAATTTGACACTTAGAAACTTACCTTAGGTATGATTAAACTTATTGTGAAAAATTTATAAAACAACTGAATAATACATATATTAACAAAATTGATATTTGGATCAATTCAAAAATAAATACTTATTAATTAATCTTGGGGTTATGGTAATTATTTCGTTGAAGAAATCATTACATAGTATGATAAGGTTATTCTACATACTTACGGTGTACATAAAATCTTATGTTTAATTAAAGTCTACGACGATAGATGGTCCTGACCCCGATACGGAAGATTCCTTTGTTAAAGGTATTGATTGGTTTGGATTATATGGAGAGATGAATTATTCATTTTAACTGGAGCAGCATTATTCATCTTTTTAAAAAGAACATAATATACTGTTTACTCTGTAAAGTCGTGTAACTGAGAACGAACTTGCATTCAAAGTAGAACGAAGGTGCTATTAAGACTGGAATGAACCATTAAAGAAGTGTATTGAAAAAGAGACCGCTCTATATTTAACCAAATTTTGACCCATCTCTTTTTGCTTTTGGTACATATCCCAAAAATACAGACTGAATAAGATTTTATTTTTAATTATTATTTTATGGTGAACATTAATTTCGCCTATTTTAATGCAAATCTCTTGTCGTTTTGTAAGGTGTGGTAAGAAAGAAGAAATATGTAACGCGGGCACATAAACCATTGTCATATTTTTATTATTGGTTAGTGCCATATGTTATAATTTTTTGTAACGATGTTAAAATGACAACTAGCAATAACAAAATCGATATTATGTGCTCTTGCATCGTGATCTTATTTAAAAATAGTAATCACAATAATCCATTGACTGATATGGCAGCTTTCTGATGTTATATGATGGTAATTTTAATGACCACTAAGTTTAACTTTATAATAAATACACGTTGAGTTATTTTGTCACTTTTTTGTTTCGAGAGGAGCAGTACTACTCATCATCAGGGTAATGGTCAAAAAAACATCCCCAATATACGACTCGCTTCCCTACCCAAATAAGTTGACGACACTCAGTATTTCGGTTTGTAATTAGTTTTACCTGATGATGAGAGAGATTCTTCTCGTAATTATAGTAGTGACAAAATAACTTAAATGAACTACAAAATTTAAGTGTGTATAGGTTTAAATTATTTCCAAATTAATATTATCATCATCATTATTGATTCTACAACCCATGGTGCGTCTCGGCCTCTTGAAGAATTTTCTTCCACAACTTCACCCTTTGACAAATTTTGCATAGGAATCTATAAAAATAAATTCCAAACAAACGCGCCAAACACAGACCCCATCCCCTTTTCATGAACTTTATGTGTATGTGAAATATCCTAGAAGCATTTAGTGAATATAAATTTAAGAACAGTATTCCGATTTAATTCATTTCCAGTAATTTTTTGCTTTGTAACTAAAAGTTTAATTAATTCTTAGTGTTTCATTTGCCATTATTTTAAATAAAAATATAGTAACGCTACGATAGATCGCTTAAATTAAATAATTGCATTACACAATTGTAGTCAAGATTATCAAATAGAATAAAAAGTGGGGTATAAAAGCAATTACGAATTTATAATATATTGAATTCAAGATTTTATAGAAAACAGAGCCTATAAGTTTATAGGAAACATGATTAAGGAAGGAATAGATACATAAAATCTGGAATTTAGTAAATTTTAAAATACTTATCCTCGGTGACTGTCTTCAAAACATTTTTTAGATATTGCTGCCTTTGCTTTTATACCCCACATATAACCTATAAGTTCACGAATCTAAGAAAGTTATGCTGTGTTCTTTCAATTTTATGAGGATGAATGTTATAGGGAGGTTACCAAAGTGTGGAATTATATTCAAGGATACTTCTGACTAAAGTTACTTACCTACAAGGTTTTAATTGTTTTTAAATTGAAGAGACGCAATCAAATGCACACACATTAATGTTCACGCATTTATTGCTTCGATAATTTTAAAAATTGCAACCGCAGCGTGTCCTCCCGATAGTGAATAATATTTATGCGTCAAAGCACCGCTACCATACAATAGAACGATAAATTATGTTCCGTCACGTTCTATCACTGTCGGCACTAGACACGCACGGTGAAGGTTTACAAAGCGCGGTGACTAAATTATTCGTAATATATCGTAATAATAATTTATTACATTAATTAGCATTGTTTATTTTCAATGCGCATCGATATTTCCGAGAAGACTGAAGTATGATTTAATGTTATTTATTGGTAGGACGTCGCATAAACTTAAACAAGGGATTCGCCCTTAGGTATCAGAGCGAGTGCATGTCGGAGATGGAGAGGAAAGCGTACGAGAGAAAAAAGTAGCCGGATTATATGCTGGAATTAAAACTTTAGTCAATTAGAGTGCGACACGCAATCAGCGGGCGGCTCAGACAACACGCAAGGGTCGCCGCACCAAATGAAACGATCTTGGCATTTTTATATTATTATTTTATTATATTTAGATTTTGGCTCAAGCGAATAAAGTCATATCAAAACAATAAATGTTTTTCTATTCGAGAATTGGAATAGGTCTAGAGCTATATTTCATATAAAATCTCTAATTCAGTAAATAAATTTTAAATTATACTCTTATATTTTGCTATTACTTTGTAGTTATTCAGTATTAAGTATACCCCGACGAAGGAACGTTGTTTCCGAAACCGGTTGGTTTTCAACAAAAATTAAGTGGTGATAAACTAAGTTATTTCTTTTATACATTGCAAATTATTAATCATCGGTGAAAATATTTAAAAAAAAAATTAATATTGTTGGATTTGCTTTTATACCTCACATAGGAGGGTCCGATGCTTTGCACCTCGAGTTAAGCTTAGACTATGATGTTCTCTGCATATAATCGTTTGTGTGAAAGCACTAAATTGAAAATTGAATAATGAAATTATGTTATATCTCTAATTATTCTGTAGTTCTCTTTAAATCACATGTAGAGTATGTATGCTCACTATTAGAAGTTCTAAATTATTATATAATACTAACTACTAAGAAAACAATGAGAGTAAGTACTCTGAAGAAGGATCAATAATTACAATACAAACATCCCATCTGACGCTTGGAGTCAAGTCAAATCCTTGACCCCGATAGAATGATCGTTCTGTCTTGGGAATGTTGTCAGGCTGATTTCATATACATTTTTATTATAATTAGACGGTTAATCGTGCCTCCTTCAGATCACGACAGAACATATTTTAGTCCATGTTATCACTGCAGAATTGCTGGACTCTTGTTATTCTATTCGCATTATAACTCATCTGTATTTCCCGCATCCGTGATGTGGCGGAACACGCTCTTCTCCGAGAGCGCTTGAAAAACATGACATTATTCAACAATCAAACAATAATATTGACGTCCGTGCCCGACGAAGCAGTGGATAGTGACAGGTGTGTAGTGAAGTCGTGGCTAACGTTTAAAATTTTAACCTTTCAATTGTGCAAAGTCATTTTTAACCTTTTCTCTCCGGATGGTTGACGTTTATTGGACAAATCGGCATTTATTAGATAAAAGATATTTAATTGCTTGATACAACATATAAGCATAAAACATATAAATATAGGACAAAATGTAGTAAGCCTCTCAATCATCACATACTTCGTTTGATATATAGAAACACCTGTTCTAAGGCAAGTAGTATTTTTCATCATTTTACCAGCCTAGATCGAAATCTAATATTTATTTTGAAAAAAAGGATATCAATAAAACTCAAGATTAAAAGAAAATTAAAAATATACAATTACATACCATGCAAGCAGGGGCGTGCAGTGGGAACATCGTAGCATTTTACGTAACCAATTATTTGGAAAAAAATTGGAATACAACATATGTTTCGTAATACTTCTATCACAATTGTTATCGTAGCATCCATATTTTGATATATCATAAAAATCTGTCGCATACATATTTGATTTCTATTTTTTTTTCAAAATATACGTTTACAAAAAAGTCATGCTTCGATGTTCGCACTGTATGCGCCTGCATGCAGTGAGAACATAAAACACTAACAGCACATAAAAGTAATAAGCAGGATTAAATTATCTTTAAAATAAGATAAAATAAATAAAATAAAATGTGTAAAATAATCATGACTTAGAGTAACAATCTATAAAATATGATACAGTAAAATAAAATAAAATATGTGAAAATAATCACGGTAAAGAGAGCAATCTAAAATACAAATTTATAAAATATAGGAGTAAATAATACATTAAGTATGTAGTCAAACTATAAAATATAAGATAAGTAGATTTGTCTTTTGTGTTATAGCTGTTTGATTGCCTAAACGGTACAATCTATGTATAGGCGAATTCAGTACAGTTAGTGCTCCGGATACCTACATAAAATAGCTCGATCTCTCTTCACCGCTCAAGTAAATAATAATTTTTCATAACTCAGAAGAGTCCGATATACCGTTAATTATTTTATATAAACGAATTAAATCACTCACAGTTCTTCTGCACGACAATTTCGTTAAATTAAGTAGACTCATTAAGAAATCAAAATTAAATTCGTGGGAAGGAATGTAAATTTATGAATCTTAAAAAATTGTGTTGAACTCGTTATTTTATCATTATCATTTTTTATTTACATACAATATTTATTATTAATATAAATTAATAATAAAAAGAAAATATTAATATTTATCCGAAAATTGAAAAAATCTACATTTACACTGAGTGTACAGCACGTGAGGGCGCGTTTCAATGTTAGGACCGTATGGGAAAGGTTAAGGGTAAAAAGTAAACAAGTCGTGTTTCTGAAATACCCACCTGTAATGCTGTACGCTGTAAATACCCCAACACCAACCTGCTGACTGATCTGCTGTGCGAGAAACCGGATATTAAAGCAATGGCGTAGCTACAAATTACCGGGCGCCCGGCAAATACATACCTCGATCTATCCCGACCGCCCTCTCCAATAGCACCCCTTAACTCACTATTTTTAATTAAAAATAATTACAAAAAAATATTAATATTTTATATTTATCTAATTTAGAGTATTCCAAAAAGAAAAATTCGTAGATGGTAGATATATCACACAATCTGGGCCGAAATTTGATATCTCGTCGAATGTCGTTCAATTTGTATGTAAACCAAACTTCAAAAAGCTCTCATGAATACTTTTTTTTGTAAATATCTTACTTTATAGTTCACGTATGGACCATCGATATAATATTTCTAACCCTGTAAGATAAAAAAAAATTCATACTGTTTATGATAAAAATAAAGCATAATTGTGCATTATATTACGTAAGGCATAATGCATAAATGGCGGTATATTTTTATTTAAATTTGATACATAGATCAATCAATATCAAAAGGACATAAATAGGAAACATGATTTTAGAAGGAAATGATACAAAAAATCTAGAATTCAGTACATTTTAAATTAGTAATCCTCGGTCACTGAATTGAAATTTTTTAAAATTTTTTGGATATTGCTTCCTTTGCTTTTATACCCCACATATATAAACTGGCAGAACATAATTCAAAGCACGGGACATGAAAAGAGACCCGGAGCGCTTTCATGTTGAGAAAGTAATTTAAAAAAACGCTAGTGTGCATTATAGCGACCAGCATAATAAACCCATGTATTGTAATTGATTGGTTGCATAGCGTGCTAACTTGTAGCGTGCAAATGGTAGAGGTATTATCGATATAAAGTCTATTAGTAATTTTTTTGATCATTTATAATCTCTTGTTATCAATGTATTTTCTTAAACCTAATAATCTATAAGCTTGACGTTCTGCTCCTGACTTAAGGCTCTCCTTTTATTAATTAGGAACTCACTCCATATAACTGTCAAATTATAGACCTTTTCTCTAACAAAAGATTAAGCTGTAGATTTCCGATCTAAGCGTTTTAGTTGATCAACTGATCATCTATCTGATGCCTGAACTAAAGTAAAGTAGCGTCTTTGATCCAGAGGCTTCTTTGATCAAATTTAAGTTTCGATCTTGAATATCTCTCTATACATAACTTAATTATGAAATAATTTCACTAAAATACGTGAGTATCAAAAGGAAACATTTATCTATTTTTGTATGTTTCATAAAATCAAAGATGTTCTTCTTCTTCTTCTTTAGCTTTCATTTTTCCACTGCTAGATTTATGCCTCTTCTCTACCTTTCAATCCTTCCTTGTTATTTGCTAATTGTAGCCATTTCTTTCCCCCCACAACGGTTATGTCGTCGGCCCATCTCTTTTGAGGTCTTCCGACGCCTTTTTTATTCTCCCAAGGTCTCCACTTCAGAACTCTGGGTCTTGTAGCATCCTGCCTTGCAACATGCCCTGCTCATTGCCATTTTAGCTTCTTTAGCTAAAATGGCAATTTTAGCCACTTCAGCTAAAATGTGTCGTCCATCAAATATGTTAACAAAATATCAACTAATCAGAGATATGCTCACGTTGTGGCTGGTTTAATAACCCTGCTTTATTATGTTAAATGATTTCAATAAAGTAATAGAAAATAATTAGCTGTGCCCGCGCGGCTTCGCACGCGTAGATTTTTAGTACACTGTTTGGATCTTCATAGAACTTTCGCGAACCTTCTAGAATATTCTCCTTCCAGAACTTTCAAGAAATTTATCGAATGTACAGGGAACTTCTAGACATACCGACATATTACGCCATTCAGTTAAGAACCTTATAGAACTTTCGGGAATGTTCTAGAACCTTCTCCTTCCAGAACTTTTTAGAGCAGGTTTTTCCGGAACCCTTTAGACTCACCGGCACAGCCGGCGTACCTATTTTGAAACAATCTGAAGCATTTTCAGCCTTTCCATAACAAAACAATGTGCTAGAAAGCACATTTTCGTTACCCACTCCCACCCACGCACAGCCACCCCCACCAAACTCGCATATTTTCGATGTGACACCAAGGGCTATCCACCACCATAACCACTGATGGGTGGTTGTGGCTGGTTGTGGAGAAAAGTTGACGGGTAGGGAAACACGGGTTTCTTTTTATATATATATATATATATTGTAATATATCTCAATGTACGTGTGTATGTGCCGGTCGCGGAGACGGCACGGGAGAACGCAGGGATTCCAGATTTAGGGGCTAGCTTGTAAAGAAACACGGTCGCTATAGAAACCGTAAATTATTACGTAAAATACTGTGGAATACATTTAACAATTGGTGTATAATATAATGTTATTATAAACGTGAGAATTGACGCCTATGTTTCATTAGTAATACCGGACTCTCACAATAAATCATAACAGGCGCAACCGGTTCTTCAGGGAATAAACATCACAAGAATAATGCAAAATCAAATTAAGGTTTAAAACGTAGTTTTTAACTACTTAAGAATTATTTTTGATAAAAGATTGAAGGCACCTAAGATATGGCTATGTTGACGTGTAGGATCTCTTGCCATTCTGCCACCAAATAAGAGATATTTAAATGCATTCATTATTCAAAGGAACTAATAAAATCCATCAATCATTTATCAGATCATGATATTTCTCCTTTAATTTTGGCTTCATATTCAGTATTTGAGATTAATGAAACCCGGTATACGCGACGCGATTCGCCGCATACGTGGGGGTGGGATTATGGTCGGGAACAGGGATAAGAAAATCGAAAGGATTAAAGGGAATAACCAGACGAGATAATGGACTGTATTGGGTCGAGAAGGCAGGGACGTTTCGACACACCTTTGTCTCTCGGCGTCCTTCCTTCCAGATGTCACCTCACCAGAAAAAACTGTTTCACTCGGTTAATCCGGCGGTGACGAGACGAGAAACGTGTTTACAAATGCACTGTTCAACACAAGGCGAAAATTTACAAGGCAGGAGGCGAGAAAGTGTGTCCTGCCGCTTTTATAACGGGAATAGCGAGACTGGTCGAAACGAAAAGGTAAATGTACACTGGTACTTGGGAGGGTAGGATTAATTCTTCGATAGAGACCAATCAGTTTTGCCACAAAGAAAAAGAAACATTATTTTGTAGAATCTAATTCTGTGCCAACGTGACCCCGATCGAACACCCGGTATACATCGTTATTCACAATCTCAAAATTGCCTATTAGGGTTATGTCCGGTCTTTTAGCACGTCTCAGGCACAGAACAATAAAAGTGCGCGTTGCAGGACAAGAATCGTCATTTTAGTTTTTTCTCTGTTAAAGGCGAGACCCATCATGTCACTGCTACATATATATTCTTTATACATATACACCAAAATATAGTCATGAACTAACGAAAAAAATTTCGTACAGAGTTTGACTCTACGGCTGGTTCTAATAACGCCATGATCGTAAAACAATGACGGATGTGCAAAAAATTCCATATTGACTTTTTTAGATCGTTAAAAAGTGAAAAAAAAGAAACCATCTAATGGTATATAAAAAGTGTATTTATTTCATTAATTTAACTGTCGTTATACAAAGTCGGTATAACGACGGTTCTGATTTGCGATCGTAGAACAATGCAGCATGTGTAAAAACGTCGTTGTATTGCGCTGACTATATTTGAGGTTTGAAAGATATCAACTTTAAATAACTAACCAAAGGAAAATCTTTTGTAGTTATCGAGTTAAGACATAAAGCGTCTTTATGCAATATATCATATTGAGGCTTGTAATACGGGCTTGCCAGGCAACTTTTCCCCGCTTTCTTCTTACCGTGCAAAGCTAGGAAATGGTCTTTTGATTGTGGTCGACCTATAGTAAATAAGTCGCGCTATATTTCAAAAATACCTTTTAACTTCAGAATACTTTGGTTCATCTCTATACAATTTCATACTCTGCGATTGTCAATATATACTTATATAGAATCGCTTAATCTTCATTCGTAATTATTATTTCTTATTGTTTTATTATAATAGATAAATTAATTTATCTATTACGATAAAACAATAAAATTGCTATAATTTCGCATAATTTATATAATTATTTTCGTAAAAGTAGTTAGTAAACAGCAATTATCGAGGTATAGATATTTTATACTTGATAGATATTCACGTATAACCTCTTACTTTATTTATGCTCACTTGGCAGAGGTTTATTCAGCGTTCTTCTTCTTCTTCTCCCTTAAAACGATATATTTTGGCTAAAAGCTACCCCGTCGTGTCTGGTTAATATATTTTTTAAAATTATGAACTTATAGATAGATATCACAATGAATATTAATGATTAATTATATTATATAATATAATATAATATAATATTAGTATAATATAATAGAGAAAACATTTTAAAAATTAGGAACGAATCCAAAACCAATCTATGCATAGCCGATTGAAAAAGAGTCGCTACGGTGCCGGTTGTTTGATCATTTTGAATGAATAGCATAGAATTAGTAAGAATAAAAGCTAGACAAAACTAATAATGGATTTTTCTGGTAACAAAAACGGATCAGTTTTTCCGAATTGTATCCTTATTTAATATCGCAATTTTTTGTTTTTTTTTCTCTCTCTTTATTGAGTTGGAATGTATTCTTCTAGGGGTGCGATATACCGATATCGCTTTTTGACCGTTACAATTATTTATTCACTGTGATTTATTTATTTTGGAATCGCAAAATAAACTGTTTTGCAGTGTTCGTATTTGGGAAATGTCAATTTGTCAAATAGCATTGTTAGTGGATAAAAATAATTTTCGCTTTGCCTTCCGTTCCGTCTCGTTGCCCTGTCGATCCTACATTCCAATTGAGTATAATATGAATTTATATCCGTGCAGAATTTACTGACGTCACTATTATTACTGCTAACTCCAATTTACAAATGTCATTCGTAATCCAACGGCGATACATGTCCATGCGAACTAGGGAATGTTATTAAGTAAAGTTTTTACATTTTATTGTGAAGTCCCAATATTGTATCATAATTTTGTGGTATTTAAAACAAATTAATTTTTCAACGATTCGAAAAATTCTAGATTCGTATCCCGTTATTTTATTATAAACCAAAAATATATATTATAGAAGGCTCAAAGAGGCTAAGCTATTTATATGTGAAAGTATATATAGAAGTTTTAATGTATATATAGAAGTTTAATAATTTAATAACTTAAGTATATATAGAAGTTTATAGGGTTTATAGGTTCGGCTGGTTTAAGTGATCACTTTACACATTTTTTTTGTGGGTCGCAATCCTAGGATTAGTCTGCAACAAGCACTCCTCTCTACACTCCTCTCTGTCACTTACCAGCCTCTTCATTTCTTGGTAGGTGCTACAGCGAACATCTCCGATAATTTGGATTACACAATGTAAATGTTCATTAATTCCACCCACGATTGACTATTAAATTTTTGGAAGTTGTATATATATCTTAAGTTTGTACAACATAATATTGCAAATAAGCTTTATTTATTTATTAACTCTAAGGATTAAATGTATCATCTAGTGAATCAATATATATGTCGCCATTGGTAATGAGATATCTATTTTTGATTAGATTTTTGGAAGCAGTATTATTTTTATAAAAGAATATTGCTAATTTACTCAAAATATTATAAAAACTTTCTTATAAAAATATACGTTGTTATAATATTATATATTGACTGTATTTATATGTTTTAACAAAATTTTGTCTCTTTTTACTTGTTACTGCCGAAGATCTTATGACGCAATTTTGAGGAAAATTTCAATGCAGTTTCTTCGATATATTTTAAAAAGAGATTAAAAAATAATTTCAATATTTTCGGAGGAAGCAAACACTTGGTGGTGAGACATTTTAATTAAATAAATAAAATTAACTTAGTTTAACACCACTTATATTTATTGTCAAATTCAACCAGGTTTGCTACGACCGTAGCAGTTAGATTCTGATTCTTCCTGAAGAAGCTACGATCGTAGCGAAAACTGGTTGGATTCGAAAATAAATATAAGTGGTGTTTAACTAAGTTAATTTTATTTATTTAAAAAATATTTTTTCATGTAGTCAAATAATTTAGAATGTACCTTTTTTGTTATAATTAAGTACTTTGTAAAATGATCATATTAGAGAGGCTTCGATAGCTAAACTACATAGAGATTTGAGAAAATCAGATTAGTATAGAGACGGTGAAAGTTTTCTTGAAAATGATCTATTAGGTCATACAGCTAAGAATGGTAACAAAAATGTATTTAAAAAATATGATTTTATTATTTGTTTATATCTACTTGTATTTATTAATTACACCTACATGTTTCCGAAAAACCTTTCCATCGTTAGGGTATTTTATAAGTGTCAAAATGTAATATAATATTTTTGGTCTGAAATTGAATAATTTAGAATCGTTAGAAATTAGTAAAAAGTAAACAAAATATTATTAATAATCAATAAAATTTTACTACTAGTCCAATTATAAAAAACTTTCCTATAATTGTGTGTAAACAACAACTTCAGCAATAATTATTAAAAATGATTTTTAATAATTATTGCTATATATTTAATGATAGAGTAGCTTGTTGGTCTTGTGGTTTGGACTCTCGCCTCGTGATCCAAAGGTCACGGGTTCGAACCTCACTCCAAACTAGCAAGTTAGTCCTATTTTCATAGCACAAGCGTTTAGCTTAGTTTGAAAATAGTAAGAATATTGATGTGACATGTATTCCGTGTTCGCATCTCTATTTAAAAAATAATAATAATAATAATTTAGAAAAGAAAAATACAAAAGACATCATTAATTTTAATATCTTGACATTTATAAAACACCCTGATGATGGAGGTTTTCCGAATCAAGTAGGTGTAATTAATAAATACAAGTAGATACAAACAAATAATTTAAAAAAAATAATATCAATCTACAAAGTTGCTTCACCAATTGAAAAAATAAAAATCTTTTAACACGCACTGTGTTATTATCAGTTGAGCAAACGTTTCTGAAAAATTGTCCTTGCAAATACCTCGGCTAAGTTCGATAGACAAACTGTTCCACTATCTTATTTAAAAAAGACAGCTTTTCAAAATATAGAACTTTGGTCACTTTGGTCATTATAAAAACGTTTAAACTCTCCGAGATCTTATCTGATTTGAATAATTTTTTTAAGCTTTGGTCTAGTCTAGTAGATAAAATATGACAGCCTGATGTCATATTTTTTCAAAATGCGAAAGATCAAATTTAAATAAAAATTATTTAATGTTCCTCTCTTGCAAAAATAAAAAAGACATACACAAATGAAATTTAATGGATTGTCGCGGTCAGTGCCGAGAGGGATTAGCTATTCTGGGTCAGCAATATGGCAAATTTGCTACATGAGACTGAAACAGTGGTATTTTCCAGTTGACAAAATTACTAAGGAAGTCAACCAGCGTGGCAAGGCGTGACAGACGTAACAGTCGGAGGCATGGTGCACCACTAACTTAAGGCTATAAGGACAATAGTGAATTAGTTATATTTTATATTTAATTTTTAAAAAAACCAACAAAAAAGTAAATAAATAAAAATCTAATCAGATACAATGACTAATTTCTTATAATAAGTAATAATAATAGTAACACTGATGTATGGAAGTGAAGCTGGAAGAAGAGGAACAAGACTGAATGCAGTGGAGATGAGATCACTCGGATGTATGTGAGCAAATCCATTATTATGATGGAGTAAAGATTGAAGGAATGTATGTAAATCTGATCTTAGCATAATGGTAGAATTAAAAATGGGTCGCTCAAGTGGTTTTGGCATCGAAAGGGAATTCGAATTTTGGAGCGAAAGAATGAGGAAAGAATGGTAAGAAAAATGTATAACGCAAGTGTTGGCGGTGCCAGAAGTAGAGGACGACCGCGGAAAGCGTGTTACGACTAGATTAACCCGATACTGGAAAACGGTCCTATTAAAAGCCTCAACAACCGGCGAGCTTGCATGCGAAGATGTATGAATGTGGATGAGGCGAGATTTGTATGTCAGGACAGAAGAGTGTGGCACTCTATCCTCTCTAAATACCCCCCATGGGGAATGGCGTGATGGTAAGTAAGTAAGTAAGTGTTACAGAAATATAAATTAAAAATTTATTATTTTGTCAAATATTTCTTTCTTTCAAAGATTATTTTCATCGATTGCGGTTTAAATATTTAGGTCCTTTGAAATCTTATCATATGACACTTCAATTTTGGCATACGGCTTTCTCTTGCAAGTGTTCGATAACCAAGCTAGAAGGAAATAATGTACACGTGCTGTATATTATTATGCAGCCTAAATAAAGTGAATGCGGACGCGTGTACAGAAAGCCTAAGAACTCCGGGTGTATGGATTGGTTGTGCCTGATAATAACCGGTGATAGTAAAAAGCCTTATTTTAACCGATTATACAATTTTCTTCTTTGAGATTTGATGACAACTGTCGGTATATTAGACAATAGTTTTTACAATTTCAGTTACACATCATCGATACAATCAGATACAAATAATAGTTATTGCGAAACTGTTTAAAATGACTATTTTAACCATCACTGGCAATTATCCCAACATCCTCAACCTTCGACTCTTCCTCTAGATTCTTCACAGTGCCTTGCAGCTCTCAGAAATGGAGGTTAATTGGCCGCGCAGGTAACCAATCCGCTTCGCCGATCGTAAGAGGAAACTACCGGATAATTTCATCTAATTGTTGATGTCTATGGAGTCGTTTAAAATCCTACCGACTTCGACTTACCTTATAGTCGGAAGCCGAGCGACCTTATCAAAACAAAAAAAGAAACACTGCAGGTGTCCCACAAGGATCAGTGTTGGTTCTTAAATTATTTATCATTTATATGAATGATATATTAAAATGTCAGGATAATGCGAGAATATCTAGAATAGTTTCGATGTATTTGAATATAAAATTCAGAATGAACTAGAACTAACAGCTTTATGGTTTAATAGTAATAAATTAAAATTTAGTGTCTCCAAAAGCTAATTTATGATTATATTTTCTACTCAGCATACTACGGATCGACCCACCACCCACTTTCCCTCTGCGTCTACCAATATTTCCAAGAAGATAAGTGTTGGTAGACGATCCTCTTGCATTCGCAAGATAGATATCTTCTTCAAATTCATCAAATATCGTTTTCCTGATAAAGGAACGATTGGCGTCAAAACATGTTGAATATTCAATAAATATTTGTTTATTAAAAATATTTTTTTATTCCTGAAATGTAATATTTTTTAATCTTACAATAGTGACGGTTTTCAAAGAACGTAAACAATTTTAAGGAAATTAACAAATTGCTTATATTTTAATTCACGCCACACCCTACTCCCTTAAAAAATAACATTTTTTTCAAAATATAATTTAATCTTATTCTCACTAAGATTTTTCTAGCACAGTTCCGTGCGAACAAAATTTCTTGGAATAATGTTCAAATTTATTAAACTGTCTTCCAAAAAGTACCCTTCAACAGGTTGCTGCTGAAGAAATAACCGGACACCGTTTCTGAAGGTCTGCCAAGGCACGCGACGCGTATGAATGTTTATTTTTTCCCGTAGAGCGAAGACAAATAATCCGGAAAGGAACAATTCTATTTTACCTTTTTTACATTTCTACCAGGGTTCAAGACCCGGAAAAATAACACAGTCGCGAGATGTCGTCTTACTCGTTGTCTTATTCTTTTTACTACCTCATGAGAAAAGAACAGACCAACATTACTATAGCGCTCCATCCACCCCTCGACACCATAGTTGCGGGTCACGTTATCTAATTGATTATTTTTAAGGGTTTGGAATCGAGCACGAGATTTACCGAAAAATGGCAGTACCGGTAAATCGAAAAAAATCTAAATTTGATACCGGTAAACCGGTATAAATTTTTGACACCGGTTTACCGGTATTAACACTAAAACCGGTGTCAAAAAGTGGGTATTATGGCATTATAATTAATATATATATATATTATATATATATATATATTATATATATAATATTATAAGTATCTACTATAGAATAATATAATAGTAAGTTCTAATCTTACTTTGGGGGTACACCGCGTCAAATTCTGGGTCGTACCGAACCCTGTGAGTCGTCGGCTTTTTGGTAGAAAGCAGCTGTGAAATCGTACAAGGAGCCCTGAGCATGAACAGGAGATCTGATTCAGGATAACGTCGGCAGACACACGAACTTGTCCTGACGACCACGGAATTTTGACACGGGTTACCCCCAAGTAGTTGATGATACTAAACACATTATTGTACCGTGAAAGGCCATTCGAGTTTAACATATAATATATATATACATATATATATATACTTGATAGATATAATCTATATATAAAAAGAAACCCGTGTTTTCCTACCCGCCAAGTTTTCTCCATAACGAGCCACAACCACCCACTGGTGGTTATGGTGGTGGATAGCCCTTGGTGTCACATCGAAAATATGTGAGTTTGGTGGGGGTGGCTGTGCGTGGGTGGGAGTGGGTGACAAAAATGTGCTTTCTAGCACATTGTTTTGTTATGGGAAGTCCGCAAATGCTTCAGATTGTTTCAAAATAGGCGCGCCTGTGTCGATGAGTCTAGAAGGTTCCGGAAAAACCGGAGTCTAGAAGGTTCCGGAAAACTGGAAGGAGAAGGTTCTAGAAAATTCCCGAAAGTTCTAGACGGTTCTAAACTGAGTGGCGGAATGTGTCGGTGTCTAGAAGGTTCCAGTACGTTCGATAAATTTGTTGAAAGTTCTGGAAGGAGAATTTTCTAGAAGGTTCGTGAAAGTTCTATGACAATCCAAACAGTGTACTAAAAAACTACGCGTGCGAAGCTGCGCGAACACAGCTAGTATGATATATAACAACAAATTAAAAATAAACATTATTATTAAATGAGGGGTACAAAAGTGTAATGAATCTGCGGAACGTATGTCGCGACGCGCGAAAGGGACAGAGCATGACTGAGAGGGTAAATGGATATAAGGGTGAGCAGCGCGAGTGAAAGGGCTTTTTTGCATTATATCGAGACCGATCGCTATTGTTCATTATTATCACCGAATCTCTGTAAAACGTATTGTTACCGCCAATAAATTACGAGTCTACAACAAGATCTTTTATTGAAATAAGCCCAGCACTAAGATGAACAAGACAAGAATATCACAAATCCAGTATTCATCATGATCATCATGAGCTCGACAGCCCTGGGTGGGCCTCGGCTCAATCCTGTCACCTCCATTCTTGTCTGTCTGTTGCATTTGTCTTCCAGTTTGGTATTCGTAATATGGATGTGTCGGCGCTGACAGCAGTCCAGCGCTGTTTGGACCTCTCTGGCCTTCGTCCTTGTAGTGTGGAGAGTGAGGCGTTACCTCAGGCAACATTACCCAAGAAAAATATTTTGAATGCAGTCACCGAGCGTTAATAATTTAGAATGGATTATTGAATTCGAGATTTTATAGTAAATCCTATGTATCCCCTCCAAAATCAAAATTTCTAATCACTATCAAAAGCAAAGACAGCAATCTTCCCATAATGTAAAAAACAAAGGCAACAATCAACCCCCAAGGCTGTGCCACGTGACAAAATAGCCGCTTCATACTAAAGTAAGAATTGATGTCGATTTAAGACTGAAACATCATACCTACCAAAGATAACAATATCCATATGTAAATAGCGAAACCAGCAATATCCACTATTAGTAACAAACACAGCAATGTCTAGAAATGTTCTTAGGTTTTCACGGCCACTCAGAATCTTCAAGTTTGTGTTTACTGAGGTATTATGCCGTGTTGTTACGACCTTTCGGGCCGACGTTTCGGATCCCATTGCAGGGTCCATCATCAGGGCTGATGTGAAGAACATCAGCCCTGATGATGGACCCTGCAATGGGATCCGAAACGTCGGCCCGAAAGGTCGTAACAACACGGCATAATACCCCAGTAAACACAAATTTGAAGACAGCAATGTCTATATTTAAAAGTAAAGTATTATATTTATATACACACATATATAAAAAGAAAACTGAGTTGGCAATTGTTTTTAAAAACTTATTTCCAATAAAATATAGGTTTTATAGGCTGCAGAGAAATTTCTTTGAGTAGCGACAAGTTTTATATATTTTTCTCAGAAACACCTCTGCAGTACATAATAAATTAGTAATCCTCGATGACTGCATTAAATTTTTTGGATATTGCTGCCTTTGAGTTTATGCCCCTCAAATAATACAAATTTTACAATATCATTTTTTAAATTTATATGTATGTGGCGCATATTAGTGTATTATCGGCAGCCACCACTGCCTGCTAGATAATAGACAGCTTAGCTTTAGAATAAACAAGCTACATTGTCGATTTTCGATAAGCCTACATTGTTACTGTCTCTTTGGTTTGCCAAACGTTCATATGTTTACATCCTTCCAATAATATACGGCATACTTGAATAGGGTGGCGCACATAAAACTAACAATATAATTAATAAATTTTAGTGGTGTCAGTTTATGAATGTGTTATAATGAGATACGGTGTTTGTAGGGTGTGTGGGGTGGACTTGGCGAGGATACAACTAATTAAGCAAAAGTTGTATTTTACAATGTTGAAATGAAAAATGGTTTAACACGATAACCTTTCAGAATATTGTGAGTTTTGTCAAAATTTTTCAGAACACAGTACTTGATTTTTGTCACAGGGACACCATTTATCAATCAATATATTATAGATGACATATAAAGGATATTGCTAAAAAATTCCTAAAATCATAAAAAGATATCTCACTAGTGACATCTGTGGTAATTTAAGGGGAATGAAAATGCTTTGGATTTCGGTCGGGCTAAGGATTGTTGCAACACATATATGGAATATTTCGTATACTTTAAATATATACAACTTCCAAAAATTTAATAGTAGTGGTATCTATCATGGTTGGAAATGGTGAACGTTACTTTGTGTAAAGTGATCACTTAAGCCAGCCGTACGATAGGTCGTAAGCCTTATGAACATCCAAAGACTTGCATACCTACTTTCCCATAAAAATATAATTTCGTCTCTGTGAGACATCTCTAATATATTGATTGATTAAAGATAACCTATGATGAGTTTAGTGTCGGGAACAAAGGCCACTTATAAAAAAACAGGCATATCAGTACCTGGTGTAATAAGAAATATAATAATATATATATATATATATATATATATATATATATATAATACAATAGACCCCATCTCCTTTCTTTCTTATTATGAAATTTATAATTAACATACTTAGTTGTATACTTCAATAAAAAAATTGTCTGAATGTATAAAAAATGGTCTGTTAAAATACAATATAAATTCCAAATTTCCTGTTGGGTAGGAACCGTTTCGATTACCACTCACAGGCTCCCTTTAGTCTAGTCGTTCTAACTTTCGAGAAAGTTATCATCTCTGGCCTTCGCTGTCAATCACGTCATACAACGTGGAAAAGTGTGGACCGCTGGAGATGTGGGTAGATGCTTTGTCGAAAGTTTCAACCGAGGCTCCCAGCATATTGAGATAGAAAATGCTTATTTGAAAAGTCGGCATTGAAACGCAATACGCTCCGTATAGGTTGGCAGAGATATTATTAACTATACATAGGTCGATTATTTTTACTGTTTGCATGATAAATTAAGAAGCGATAAGCGAAAATTTAGTGTAGGCAGCGAAATACATTACGAGAGTACCTACCACGCCTTAAGAGAATAAGTGCCACTGCAAATATTTTGGAAAGACGAAAATAAAATGTTTCGCAGACGAGTGATTAGTGCAAAATTATTATGAATTAAGGAACAATGCTCTAAATGCATTCTTTTTCAGTGATTTTGGTTATAAATAAAAATATAAATATAAATTTTTGAAGAATTTTTTTTTGAAGAAGTTGTAAATAAAAACTTTGAATAATTTAAGTGATTCATTTGCCTGACACCGCTGCGATTCCTTGACAATGTTTAATTTTTCTTTGTGGTGAGACATTATAATTAAATAAATAAAACTGACTTAGTTAAACACCACTTATATTTATTTTCAAATCCAACCAGGTTTCGCTACGACCATAGCTTCTTCAGGGAGAATCTTAACTGCCTAAACATACAAAAGTTATGTGCTTATATGCTAGTGTGAAAGGTGAAAGGATGGAGTGCCAATAGTGGGGGTAGGGGGTGGGATTTCGCAGGGAATATTACTATTAAGAGGGAACATATTTAAAAGTGGACTAAAATATAAATTTACCTGATTATTAATGATTTTATGATTTACATTAATGGCGTTTCTAAACTCTTATGCCTCTAAATTATCTAGTCTATTACCTATTCCGTGTATAAAAACGGAATAGGTAAAAGACTAGATATTAGATAATACATTCGTTACGGTCATAGCGAAACCTGGTTGGATTTGAAAATAAATATAAGTGGTGTTTAACTAAGTTAGTTTTATTTATTTAGTTACAATGTTTAAATATGAAAAAAACTAACCCACAAGAACCAAGTTTTTATTTCACTCCCTTTAAAACATATAACATAACGCTTAACTTACAGTAATTTGATATGTTTCTAAAATGTCAGATGTTTTGAGCTTTGGTAAGAGACTTCATGCTTTGAAGATTAAATTGTAAAAACATTTGTCAGTCAATTAAGATTTTGATAGATTCAATTATCAATAATATCGTACCTTACGAATTTCAAGCGTCAAATGATTTAAAATAATGATAAAATAAGTCAGAATCAGATTTGATTAATGTAGCAGAAATCTAAAAGAAATAAATTATTATTTGATTTCTTTCCAAAAAACCGAATTTTGCTGTGAAACAATTGTCATAAATGTTTGAAATTCGTAGTGAAGTACCTATTTATTATACAAACGGAGTGAATCAAATTTTGAATATTCCGTGACTTCATCAGGCCGCCGCAAACTTTTCTGTAACGATTCCAATTTGAAAAAAAACATTAAAATTTCTAAAAATCCAAAATTATACTATAATTATTAATTTTTTAACGAAAATTTGAAAGATCTTCTTGATCGTCGTCACGAGTCTGTCTGCAAAGTTTCAGCTCGATTGAATAACGGGAAAAGGGTTAAAAATCGATCCAAATTTTTTCGTCAGACAATCAGACGCCACGGGTTAGTAGAAAGGGAGAAAAAAGTAACCCATAAAAACCAAGTTTTTATTATACTTTTCTTTGTAAAATATAACAACAATATAAGACGAATTAAAACATATAACATAACACTAAACTTACAGTAATTTAATATATTTCTAAAATGTCAGATGTCTTGAGCTTTGATAAGACACTTCATGCTTTGAGGATTAAATTCTAAAAACATTTGTCAGTCAATTTAGATTTTCGACATTCGTAGTGAAGTACCCATTATGAATACCGACGGAGTAATTCAAATTTAGAAAATATTCCGCGACGTTATCGGGCCGCTATGCTAGTAATCAAACTTTTCTAATGATTTCAATTTGAAAAAACCAATAAAATTTCTAAGAATCCGAAATTATACTATAATAATTATTATTTTTTAATGAAAATTTGATAGATCTTCTTGATCGTCGCCACGAGTCTACTTGCCAACTCGATTGGATCACGGGAAAAGGGTTAAAAATCGATCCAAAGTTTTCTCGTCAGACAAGCAGACGCCACGGGTTAATAGAAAGGGAGTAAAAAGTCTGCTTCATTCGCATCCGGATAAACACATTGTCAATTGTAATTATATTGTCTATTTTAAATTTCGCACTCATAATTACTATGAATACTCATGGCATGGCTTTAAACACACAGCACCCTATCGAGTGGTACAGCGCACAAAGCGCGCCCTCTCAGACAGGCGGGGTTATCTCCTCCCCGGCACCCAGCGCACCCCCGTGTCAGGTTACATTATGTGAGGCTGTGTTTACACGCCCGGTCGCTACGGAGGCTCCGCAGCCGACACACCCTTCAGCGACCAGTACAAATATTAATTGCAAACTGTTGTCTAGCAACTTCACTTGTACAGGTGCTTCGGTGGTTCAGAGTGACCACCGTCCTCGGACAAACCGCAAACTTCAGCGCCCCTAAATTGCACTATGAATGTACAGAATATTTGGGGTGTAATAGCAAAGGAATATCCTAAAAATTAAAAAAAACAACCCATAAAAACCAAGTTTTTACAATACTAATTTTCGGGTTTCGGGTCTAAAAAACCATTAAAAATTTGAAAAATCCAAAATTATACTATAATTACGTATTTTTTTAAACGAAAATTTGATAGATCTTCTTGATCGTCTCCTCGAGTCTACTTGAAAAGTTCCACTCGATTGGATCACGGGAAAAGGGTTAAAAATCTATCCAAAGTTTTTTCGTCAGACAAGCAGACGCCACGAGTTAAAAGAAAGGAAGTAAAAAAAATGTTTTTAATGCGGTCACCGATGATAACTAATTTAAAATGTACTGAATTCTAGTTTTTGTGTATTCATTCATCCCTTCCATAATCATTTATTTACGCCCAAAGGATTTTACAAAAAAATAATATGAAAATACAACAGATGTAATATATCAGTGCGGTTATATATTGTAACTGAAATTTGTTAAAATAAAATACAATAAGACAAAATATAGTTTAAAAAAAAATGATTGCAGGTATTTACATACAAAATATTTATATACAATCAATATGGTTTAATAGTGCAATATAACCAACTAACTAACTTACTATCACGCCGTTTTCCCGTGAACATAGGCAGAGAGGATAGAGCCACATACTCTTCTGTCCTGACTTACAACTCTCGCCTCATCCACATTCATACATCTTCGCATGCAAGCTCGACGGTTGTTGGGGCTTCTAACCGGACCATCTTCCAGTATCTGATTAATCTGGTCTTCCGCGGTTGCCCTATTTTTCTGGCGCCGTCAAAACTTGCATTATATATCTTTCTTACAACTCTTTCCTCATTCATTCGCTCAACTGCCCAAACTACCTGAGTGACCCTGTTATAATTCTATGAATTATGCTACGATCAGCTTTATATTCATTCCTAATATCTTCATTCTTTACTCTATCATAAATGGGTTTGTCACACATACATCTAAGGGATCTCATCTCCACTGCATTCAATCTACTTTCGTTCCTCTTCTGCCAGCTCCAGGCTTCACCTCCATACATCAGTGTCGGTACCAGAACTCCGCTGGTTTTGCCTCGGTAGACATATTTCTATTAGAAATTATTGCATTCAAAGCACCGTTAACCCTATTCCCCGCAGTCACTCTCCTCTCGATATCTTTCACAACATTCCCTCTTCAATCGAACATACTTCCCAAGTACACAAACTCATCTACTTGTTCTCATCGTTGTCTTACTTTCCTCCTTCTCGAATACCCTCACTTTTGACCTGTTTGTATTCATAATAAGGTGACTTTCCTTGCATATATCATACATCCTGCTTACTAGACTTTGTAAGTCTTGCTCGCTATTTTCCATTAATACGCGTACAGCATACAATAAAATTACTCATTTTCGCTCCTAAATTCATACTTTCCAGTTCTTTCACACAATTATCGATATACAAGTTGAACAGCCATGTAGATATTACGCAACCCTGTTTGTTATATTGTAATTTAAAAATGTTGAAATAAAAATCCATTTAAAAAAATTAGAAATAATTCATTCAATGCATAAAAAAAACACGTATAGTCAACAATACAAAACATGAGTACCTAAATATTTAAAAATAAAAACAGATGACAGTGTACAATTTATATATATGTGATAGGTGAAATAAAATTTCATTAAAATTATAGTCAGGATTGTCTAATGTATGATATTTCTATAAATTGATAGAGTGTGTTTCCTATAAAATCTCAAATTCAGTACATTATAAATTAGTTATCCTCGATGACTGCATTCAATTTATTGGATATTGCTGCCTTTGCTTTTATACCCCACATATAATGTAAAGTTTGTAAGCGCTAAAATCAATACTCAAAAATAAATAGTAAATGTCGTAGGTACAAAATTACTTTACACATATGAGTGCAATATCAATTTCAACCAATCAACTCCCAAGGATATCTCACACGATAAAATGGCCGCTTCATACCTAAAGTGCGGGTAATGTCGACTTCAGACTGAAACATTATAGCGAAGACAGTAATATCCAATCACCTGAATACAATTTATTTTATTTCTATAAAACCTTCTACATTTGCTTATCATTGAAGCAAAATGCACGAGCAAACGTGCTCAAGTTGTGATGAACCTGACCTAACCGTGTATAATGTTGATGAGCCTTGGCTCACCGAACCGAAGCTACCAACTAATTTTTTTTGAATCTCACCAAAATTAATAAGCCATCTAATATAAGTTCTAATTCAGATACGCAAACTAAAATACTCTTACTGATCTCGATCGTATTGTTCCGAAATACACATTATAAAATATACCTATTAGTATCTCTACATAGATAAAATGTTAGAATTATCCGTTTTGAATGAATTGAAAGGATTATTTTGTAAGAACGCGATGCGGTCGTAATGTTTCTTATCGATGTTTAATTAATATCAAAATCCTATTAAGTTCTCGCAAGTTTCATTCTAAATGCAAATACTACCTAATGGCTTTTATCCTAGTTTACCAGGATATGTCTCTATACTAGATTATTTATTAAATGGCTCATGATGTCGTTTTTTTTCTAATTTATAAATAAATAAATCACTATACTCTCACTCAATTACCATAGAAACGTCGAAGTTATTGGCTCGTGATATCGTCTTTAGTCTATAACTTCCCCTCTATTGTGACGCACGTGGCAACCCAAATATTTCAGAAAACGTGTTGGAAATTCTATATTTACACATACAAAGATAATAATATACTTATAATTTTAACTCGGACTTGACTATAATACGTATAAAATTTATTGTTTAGAGTTTCCATTTACTGGCATAACTAACCATAACAGAAACGATTAATATCTGAAAGAAAAAGCACATTTACATATCATTTTGTTTTTAAATTTGCTTACTTTTGTTGGCTGCTTTTATATACAATTTATAGTTTGGAGAAAAACACATAATCAGATTGTTTCAGTGATTCGCCTCTGGATTGATTATCTTGGTAGAAACTGTATTTATCTGCAAACCGAGAGTCTAATAATTTGAAAATAGGTCTATTTCCGAGTATGTGGTGTCTGTCGCTAACAGTACTTCACTTTTCTCGTTAGGAATTTATTTAACAAGTTTAAAAATAAATCTATGGAAAGGAGGATTGATGTCCGTGAGTAATGACATATCCTCGGTTTCCGCGCTAAAGGGGCCCCATCGGCCCGCCCCTTTTATGGCCATGAAAAACTTCCTTTTATACATTTTCTCTGGCATTTCCGTTACCTTGATAAACAATCCGAAGCTAAATCTTGATATAGTCACGTAGTATGTTCCATTGCCTCGACATATCGTCAGCATTCCGAAGAAAATGTAAATCCAAGGTATACCAAAACTTTAGGTATCACTTGCGTCTAAAGATTAAGTTGGAAGATATTAACAGTGGCATCTAATTCTTTTTAGGGGTCCTTGCGTCTAAAAGAATGTTAGTTATTAGTTTAAAGCTGATTATTGCAATTTATCCTCTGTGGAGTATAAAGATAATTTCTTGGTAATTGAAAATGTGAATTTTTATATGAGTTTTAACTCTTTTCATGAAACTCTACAAAATAATCGACAGTTATCAGTGTACATTTTTACAACTCAATACTTTGAGCGTAATTAACATATAATTTTATCTTTATTTTAGTTTTAAAATATAACTTCTACGGCGCGTACGCACGATTTTTTTTAAAATGAAAATAACTCGCCATTTTGTCGTAATAGAAACATCTTTGACCAGTGCAAATAATATTTTATCCAATTTTCTAAATGTAATTCTGAAATGTCCAAATGTTAAAATGAAATGATACCTGATACATACGACAAAGGCTTTATATTGTCACGTACAAACATAATAATTTGTATGGCTTTGGGAAAAAAACTAGACATCACACAGTTCACCACAAAGGGACGTGTAATATCATATGTTAGCTGATACGTGGTAGCTAGAAGCTACTCGCATTTTCCCTGAAACTTCAACCCGAATCTACCAAGACAAATAACATTATAGTTAACCCATACTGAGTGTCGTATTCTCAGTATGGGTTAGAGACTCAGCAAAATGGTATTGTTTGTCGTTTATTTTGGAGTGAACTACAAGGCGAGATAATTTAATTCACGGGGTGCACTTTTTTTTAAATATGGCTTTTGTTGTTTTTGGTTATTAACAAATTTTAGATACTAGTTTAGTAAGTAGATCGTCAGATATCAACATTATACCTTGATAAATTAAGAAAAATAAGCTTAGTTTTCACCATTTTTGTATTGAAAAATATCAACACGTTACAGAGCTCATGGCCTCTTCGTCAGGATGTAATTGTATACTAACAAAATTAAATTTAAAAAAATTACATAAAAAGTATAAGAAGTTTTTTAAATCTTTTGTTTACCCTTCAATATTTGATACTGAAAAACATTGGGGCAAAATTATATTTATAAATAATGAAATTTCTAATTCAATAGTTAAAAAATCCCAAATGTCATTCAACCAGCTCTCTATACTTATAATAAATTTAAAAAATACATATTAAATAATAAGGATAATGATAATTTTTTTTAAAACTCGGATATTAATAAACTGAAGAAATGTAGAAATTTTGTAGCGAGAGTTAAAGAACACTTTACGGTGTTTAAATAACAATAATTATTCCGAATTTTCTAACCATATTTTGGCTACGGATCATTCTTTTGAAATTGATAATGGATTACAAATTTTACATACAAATTATACAGAATCACAGTTTGATAAATTATAAATTTTGAAAATAAGAAAATGTTAATAGTTAATAAGAATAATAATAATAAAAAATGAATAGTAAATTGTATTATTATTATTATTATTGAGAGACCCGGCACGATTGGAGTGGCAAAGCCACTAAAAAAGCGCACGGCCGTACGCTTAGTGGCGCTAACAGGCACGCCGCGCATCCTGGCGAGAGGTAAAGCAAGAGGTAATCTCACTCTAGTACCTACTTAAAATAATAATTTATCTTAAATTATTAGTCGAATGGAGTATATTTTAGAATTTATCGTATTTCGTATGTATGATCGTGGCTGCGAGAGGCAAATGAAACACTAAAAATTTATTAAAGTTTTATTAATAACATACGAAATTAATTAGAGCACTTTTCTTAAACACACACTAGATGTTTCTAAAACATTTCACACACTAATTCACTAATTTTGTTCTAGAATATTCGCTGCACTTTTTATCACTCCTGAAAAATTTGTCACTAATATACTGAGGCACGTCACTGAAATCTATCATTAGAAAACTTCTCGCTCGCCTGTAAGTACTTTATTTATTTACTATCGCCGAAATACATACACGAACTGTGGATTATTATGCCGCGCTTGTCAACACAACTCTGACGCGCTGAGCATGGAGAAGCTGGTCAATCTCTTTTTATAGGTAATGACGCTTTTTCGATGTTTCCAGAATTCGATGGATCGTTCGAGAAATTTCTGATGCTGCCATATTTTGATGGTACATTAAAAAAGTGATGTATTCTCAATTCTTTTTTTAAGTTCTGATTTTTCCCACGTTCCCAATAAATATACCTATATTTATAGAGATGGAAATACGACTACTTATTTATTGAAACATGAGTCTAGTTAGTTTTGCAAATATACAAGTAATTAATTAATTAACCGTAACAGCTGCGAACAACGTTTACATTACCGTACTAAAATAGTTCTAGAAATTCAATTCACGAGAGAATTTGCCGAAAGATTTTGTACCGGGAGTGAAATTGATTTCTCTCTTTGAGAAAAGCTTTCAACCAATGTGGGTGTTCGGTGATTCGTAAATAAATCGTACAGCAGAGAATATATCCATTCACAGTTGACATCAGCATGAGAGTGAATAATTTCTCTCAATAATTCATCTCTTATTTATTAATAAATACATGTATATTTTTATCAATAAATACTTTGAATCCTGAAATGTAAATGTTATTCCGAATATCGGAAAATATTCGATATTTATAATACTGTAACGAGATCTTAGAATGTAATGTAAAGAAAATTCCCGAGACATCGCGAATGTGAACATGTTTTTTTTATATATAAAAGGCGAAGCAAGTGCCGCGCGATCAGTCTTTGATTGATTTTTAAACAGTGCGATATTAGCAGCGCAGTACGACCAATGCGTGATTCATCGAGTGATGAAAATTGGGCGAGTGCCTACCGAGAAGCGAGAAGTTTTTCTAGTGCAAAATTGAACGGAATTATCTGGAAAGTGATTGCAGAGATAAAAACAGCGTAATTAACGCGAATTAAGAAACAGTTTAATAATAAATGTGTAAAATATCTTAGAGACTATAAATTTAATTACCGTGTACCGAATCTGTGTCCAGTGACTTATACGTTAATTGATTTTTAGTGTCTCTTTGTCTCCTACAGCTACTTTCAGCGACTTAGAAATTTATCGATTTTGAGTGGCTTATACAGGGTGTTTCTAATTCTATCTCTTAGGCTTACTCCAAGCATGGCCTCCCAGAGTTCTGAAATGGAGACCTTGGGAAAATAAAAGAGGCATCGGAAGACATCAAAAGAGATGGGCCGATGATATTGTCGCTGTGGGGTAAAGAAATGGCTACAATTAGCCAACAACAGGGAAGAATGGAAAACTAAGGAAGAGGCCTATATCCAGCAGTGAAAAAACGAAGGCTGATGAAGAAGAATAAGAAGATACAGAGTGTTCCCTAGCTAATAACAAAAACTTTGGTAGAATCTTCATAATTCAATTCTGAATAGAAAATATTCTCGAGTTAACAGTTGGAAGATAAGCGGAATCAGAGTTCGCATTTTTTTCAATAGGTATTTCAAAAAACAATTTATATATATTTTTGTTGAAAATCTCTGTTAACAGGTCACTCTCATTTATGTATAATAAAGCATTGTATTTGTATTTTGTTTGTTTTTACTTGTTTCTTTTTTTAAATTGCATTGCTGTTTACATAAAAAAATTACTGTGTATTGAGTAACTTGTTGGTCTAGTTACCCAGACTTTCGCCTAGCGTTCCATATATCGGCGGTTCAAGCCCCATCGATTAGACCAGCAAGAAAAACCAATTTTTTACTACACTAGTATTTGGCTTAGTTTGAAAACAGTAAGATTATTAATGTGAAACACGTTCAATATTCACATCTCTATTTAATATATATTTATATGTTTATAAATAAATAAACAAATCTTCTTTGCTTTAAAAAGGATTACATCCTGACTACACGGTACGCATAACATATCTGAACATGCATTAATTTGAACAGTGGACAGTGGTTTTGCATCAAGTATACATGCGTTCATATAAATATATAGCTCTGGAATAGCCAGTTGCACTCCAATGAGTCGCGCCTATCTACATGTTGATCTACACTACACTGTCATATTAAATTTCTTGTTTGCTTTAGTGGTATTATATAGTGACAAAGAGGTCGCGGATTCAACTATCGTCAAATATCCCCTAACATAAGTGCTTGGATTCATTAGAAATTAAGTAAAAAAAAATATATTTTTTTTAAACAATATTTATATACGTACTCGTATGGTCTTGTAACGCAATTACTTTCCACAGAGGAATAATTATTGATTAAAATTAAGGAACGAAATCTCACAGAGACGAAGCTATTTATATGAAAAACGTGTATGGAAGTCTTCACAGGGTTTATAGCTGTATAAGCTGTCTTAAGTGATCACTTTAGACATTGCGATGTTCACCAATTCCATCGTAAGAACATACACACATAATCTAAAATTTTAAATATAGTATATATACGTTCTAAATCAGTTTCTTTCATACGTGGGGTATAAAAGTTAAGACAGCAGTATCCAAAAAAAATATAATGCAGTCATCAAGATTACTAATTTTTAATAAACTCAATTTGAGATTTTATAGGAAACATATACAATAAATTTATAGGTAACATGTTTTTAGATGGGATAGATATATAAAATCTAGAATTCAGTACATTTTAAATAAGTAATCCTGGGTGAATGCATTCAAAATATTTTTTTTATTTTTTGGATATTGCTGCCTTTGCTTTTATACCCCACATATATTCTAATGGATTTTGTTAGAGACATCTATATTATATGGTCCTTCCCGTGACTCATTTGATGTTCATGGATTTCTGAATTTCGTAATATTTCAGTGAATGTGTTCTACTCTGATTCTTATATTAATTTTCCTCGTGGTTTTACCTGTACAAAAGGCTGAAGAGTAATTAACGTTCAATTTATAGAGGCTAGAATGGCTTAGGACTTCTTTATCTTTACCATTAACTAAAAAAATTACCTCAATTATTACTCATGTAGAAAGCTTGTCTTATCGCTGCTAGGAGTTTTGATGTGCTTAAAGAAGAAAAATATCTATACCTATATAACTCAATGTCTGTCTGTCTGTTCTCTATACAAATCCACACCGTTTGTCCGATTCGATTCAAATTTTGCATACTTATACTTTGGAACCCGGCGGGTAACATAGGCGATATTTCCTCCCTATTCTCATGCCCCTTCCCCTGCCCATGACATATTTTCGATGCAAATCTGTACCGTTTGACCGATCGGACTCAAAATTTGAAAACTTATTCTTTCGGACTCAGCTGGTAACAAAGGCGATATTTACCCCCTATTCTCATACCCCTTCCCCTCCCCCTGACATATTTTCTATGCAAATCTGTACCGTTCGACCGATCGGACTAAAAATTTGGAAACTTATTCTTAAAGACTCGGCGGGTATTACTACATAGCCTACATTTCCCTTCTAATACTTTACCCATTCCCCTCCTTCTGATATATTTTCTATGCAAATCTATACCGTTCGACCGATCGGAATCAAAATTTGGAAACTTATTTTTTAGGACTCAGCAGATAACAAAGGCTATATTTCCTCCCTCCCCTTTTACCTTTTCTCCTCCCCTTGATATATTTTTGATGCAAATCTATACCATTCGAATCAAACCTTTGTTTCCCCCCACAAATTTATTTCCAACTTAATTCTTAACCCGTGCAACGCCGGGTACGAACAGCTAGTTTAAGTATAAAACTCTTCGGCATTTGGGAGATATGTTATACCTAACTAGCCGTACGCCCGTAAAAAATCACGGTATTTTTGGTGGGCGTTTCACGGTTGCACGCACATTGGTTCGCGTCTTTGCTAAACCCTAGTTTATATTTATAATACCTTTTTGCCAGTCCACGGAGAAGCGGCGGTAGCAACATGCGTTTGACGGTCGGTTTGGGTATGCTGACCCGGGGTTCAATTTAGGTTTTTTAGCCGTGAATTCGAACGAAATTACGGACGTCACACCAAGTTACGTACGGACAGACAGGCAAATGGACGGACAGACAAAGAAATTATTATGTTTGATAATAATAATGTCTCGAGTTGTTGAACAATAATAAATTTATTTGTTGAAATACGGTGAAGTTTTTTAGAAAGGAGGTCAATTAAGTTAGGATCGTATCGTATAGATTATTGTGTCAAGCCACAATTTTTTTGCAGTGTGCTCACGATATAACAAATAAAAATTTATTAAAAAAACAGATACGGAGTCACACGATATGGAAATTAATTATTTTATTCGAGATTCGATTCTTTGTTAGCGATTATTTATCACTTTGTTTACCGGATTGCAAACAAATGTTCAATGATGTCGTTTTCAACGAGGGAAATATAAAAAATAAAACCCTGCATTCTTTTGAAATTAGAATTGCGAGCGAGAAATCTGAGCGGAATTCGAAATTCAAACCGTTCCCCGCGGGCAATAAAAAGTCTGCGGTTCAAATCCGTTTACGCCGGGACACAGGGAAAATAGACAACTTAAATATCCTTTGCGGGAGCTGACGGAAGCCATGGCGGCGATATTTTTGAACGGACATTATAAAAACACAAAGTCGGAATTCCAAGCGTTCGTATTTTTTTGATTGAGTTTTCTGGGAAAGACATCCCGTCCTTCAGAAAATTTATAATCCATTTCACATTACATTAAAAATAATGTATAACACAATAATTATATAACGCAACTTATAATATTGTCACGGAATCTCGACGATGGGGGACAAATTAATTAAAGTTTATATTAACAAAATCACCTGACACGAATTTAATTGCAGACCTATTTTTTAATTCACTATAATAACGTACTAATCACTCGTATTTGTAGCACTTTATATTAATATCACCGTCCGTCTGTGATCGCTCTTATCTTCTATTAAACGCTCGATGGATAGGTACTCTCTTAATCTGTCGTCGCTTCTCACTTGCCGCTGGAATGTATGGGATCGCTAAGACCTCAGATCAAACTGTTCCGCGTAGCGGTCATGTCACCCCTTATATACATTTTTGGGTTTCCAGACGTTTCGTGAATCTAACAGTTTATTCTTGACCTTTCAGTAATTTCCAGTTCACTGTAAAACATGCAGAGTTCTGTAGAATCCTCGATTACGTGTAATAATTTCCGATTCTTCAGTCTCGTTACCAAATTTAAAGTTAATTATTATTAAAAAATATAAAGCTAAAATAAGTCTAAAACGACGGATTTTTTATGTTTGAATTTCTGCTTTGTGTTCATTTTTATGTCCTATGAAGCTATGAAGCTATTTTTATGTTCATAGAATATGTTGGAAAATATATATTTATTTTATAATTCATAATTTTCTTAATTTTTAACATTAACACATAATAATCTCTACATATCGCTGAAATTCTACTTTACTTTCTTCAGTTTTTCACAAATTACCAAAATAAAATTTTACTTTCCCAACAAATAAATTTATCGCGAAATCTAAGTATATTTGTGTTAGCGCGAAAACAGTCCCAACTGGTAGCGTTAGTGATAGACATTATAACAAAGAGAATGATGTATGAATAACAAAAGGAATTGATGATTACATGATACACAGAAAAACTATTTTAACCGTTATCATGTTATTATCAATATCATTTAAATATCAATGAAATTATCAGTGTAATATTTCCGAATTTCTAAAATTGTTTTGGTTTCAATTCTTCATTACTTCATTTTTAATTATTTATTTTTAAATTGAAAATTGGGAATTCTGAAAAGTTACTATTTGATAAATATAATTAAAGATATCTAGAAGACTTGCCTACAGATAATTATTTCAATCATTACAGACGCTTTTCAGAGAATATATCTGTGTATTTTATTCAAAATTATATTGTTAATAAAATAAATATCTTTTGGTCACTTTCAATACATTTGTATTGAGCATCGCTATTTTTAGCCAGTACCAATAAATTTATTTTATTTGAATGCATTTAATTGCAGACACATTATTTCTTGTTGATAAAATCAGTTGCATTAAAAAAAAAGCAAAATGCATCGCACTCGTGATAAAAGTGACGTGCTCGAAATGAACGCTCGAAATGTTTGACCTTTCTCACGGAAGCTTCGAAGGACATTGAAGACATGAGACAACGGAGGAGAGCTAAGAAGCATTAGGGCCTAATTGCATTCGAGGCGATTCCACTGCACAGACGTCAAGAGGTGCACTTCAGCGCACACTGCAGTCCGAGGTCTGGATACATCAGGCTGGCATCTGGGTCCTTTGTGCTTGGTAGTTGTGAACCGAAAACCGTGATGGAGCTAAATGTTAACCGACAGAGCGTATTGAAGAACTTACGGTGTGCTATTAGACCGAATAATTCACGACAGTATTCCTTGACCGAATTAATCAATAATTTTATTGTTCAATTACAAGAAGTCAACAAGAACACAAGACTTCTTGTTATTTACAATTATTTATTCATTCATTTACGCCTAAATAGGCTTTTACATATGTAGATATATAACAGTTATTTGCAAAAATAATATAAACAGAGAGAAAAACAAAAAAAAGAAAGTGTATATAATTTACATTATGGCGGAATGAAGCGCTCTCAGTATCGCGCCCCTATACTGTGACAGGCCAGAACCAAACACGTCCGCTATGTTTGTATAATTGTTACCCAACCTGTGTATTCAAGGTACTAGCGAGTTGTAGTGAGCATTTGTTCTAGTATTGTCACAGTAAAAAGGCGTCGGCACTCGAGTAGTTCGACTGGGTACATGGAACATTATTAAGGACAAAATTTCAGGGCTGTGGTAATGCGAGTTTACAATTTTATATAATAAAATCAGATCGGATAAAACTCTCCTGTCCGATAGTGGCAATAAACCGGTAAAATATAATAAGTTTGTATAGTTAAGATTTTCTATTGGGATATGGAGACGGAAATTTATGTAGCGTAAAAATTTATGTTGAATTCTTTCTATTGTATGAACATGAGCATTGTAATAGGGACACCAGATAGATGAGTTGTATTCGATTTGACTTCTAACAAGAGAACAATAAAGGAGTTTGACCGTTTGAATATTTGTGAAGGAATTACAAGAGCGCAGAACAAAGCCAAGTGTTTTCATAGCCTTGTTTGCTATATTATTGATATGGTTTACGAATGATAATTCCTCGTCAAATAAAATGCCAAGATCATTAATTTCAGTAACGGTATAATATTAACGGTATAATAATAACGGTATAATAACGGTATAAATTATATATAGAATTGTCCTTTTGTTTAAATGATTTACATTTATAAATCATATACAGTTGTCCTTTTGTTTAGATGATTTCTTATTTATTTATCTTATTTATTTATTATTCACGGAAGACCAACAGCACAACAAAGAAGAATAGAAAAATAAATTAAGCGTTGTTTCGTTTACTGAGTGGAAGTTCATGATTAACACACTCCGTCATCCCTTTACTTTTTATTTGTCGGCCATATTGATTTACAATTAGTTTTAATATTGCCTCTGACGGTGATGGTTGTGTCCATCGAAAGCGCTTAGGCCCGGTTGTTTCAAGTTCGATCAAAGTAAGCGGTCGATAAAAGCATAGATTTTTACGAAAACGGATCGTCTGATTGGTGGAGAACGTAAAATTTCAGTTTAAACTCTACGCTTACTTTGATCGAATTTGAAACAACCGGGCCTTAGGCTTATATAACTCAAATTAGTGGAATAAAACGTTGTGTATAAATCATTGTGTTAAGAATAGAAAACATTAATATAATATAGAGGGCCAATTATAGGTCTCCACTTATAGAAATATGTTAATAATGATAAATATGTTATGAAATAAACTTAGGCGTGTTAAGAATAATACAACAATAAAGAATAAAAAAATTTAAACAAGACAAAAAGAGACTTAATCAGTAAGCAGAAAAATGTAGGCATATTAAGAATAATATAACAAGAAAGAATAATAAATTTAAACAAAAGAAAAAGAGACTTAATTAGTAAGCAGAAAAAATTAATATGATTCAATATTGTCACTGGATGTGGCTTTGGGAGGCAAATGAAAACATTGGGAATTAATTTAGTTTATTAAGGATAAATTATAGGAGTCTCACAGAGACGAAGCTATTTATATATGAGATAAGTGGATGGAAGTCTCTTACATGATGGCCCAGAGCTTACAACCTGTATGAGCTGGCTTAAGGGATCACTCTACACAATGCAACGTTCACCATTTACATCGTAAGAACATCCACACATTATCAAAATTTTAAAAGTTCTATATATAGTTTGAATCAAGAACATTTCATATATTGCACTGGCCTCGCTAGAGATATCTGTGGTTATTTATACCTCTATATTTTATTTTTCAAAGTGGAGTTTTTTTAACAATGTTCCTTATTAGCGTATGTATGATATTCTTTCGAATTATCACATGTCTGCTAGAATACGCCCGAAAATTATTATTTTCAATTTTTAACTCCTATCACGCACCAGAATAATAAATTTTTTACAAAATACATTGAACTCTTGATAAAAGTAACATTCTTGAAATGAATGCTTGAAATGTTTGGCCTTTCTGAAGGAAGCTTCGAAGGACATTATTAATTTAATTTATTACCAAATAAATTCACTAAACACGAGTTAAATCGTAGTACCGTTCGTAATTTTACAGTCGCTAAATGTCTCCCGAATATTTGTCAGGCTCATGTTCCTTAATTTGTACTAATTAACGCTGTCTCTATCGCTTAGATCACTACTCGTAAATTCCGTTCAATATTCTGTATTCTTCCGTTATTCCGCTGGTATTACTGGTAGTCACACTGCGCTTGCTTGCTTTCTAATATCGCGTATCGTAATATCACGAATCACCGTTCACATTTGCTTACACTAAGGAGACGTCAAACAACTCTCGTTACGACATGAATTGACTGACTCCGCATTGCATGACGCCTTTTATAGATAAATTCTTTCGAAAGGTTTGTTCTGGAGGTAACGATAAGTCTTAGTATTTAAGACTTTCTAATAAGGTATTTTAGTGCATTACGGAATGTCATAGAATCTTCGAGAAATAGAATTTGGTAACTCATGACTGACTGCGTTACGTGCGTAATATTCGATAACTTGCGGTTACGGATGACAGACCCTGCTTTGCGTGACTTTTGTTGTATTTTTATCAGCATTCGGTAGACACACGTTCTCGCTACAATATCATTAGTGTTGGAACAGAATTGTTAGTAAGAATCACTTAGAACTGTGTAAAATATACAATAACCCTCAAAATTCCGATTCAATATTGGGGTCTATCATCATTGGTTTGCCTTATCTCAAAAATCATGTTTTGATCGCTATTGTATACAGGGTTATTCGGAAAACATCAATAATCTCGCAGGACTATATTCCTGACTTGATTACGAGTAGAAAATTTTCAAGCAGCCATGACCCTAATATCAATTGTTATGGAGTTATGCAATATGAAAGTTTGCATTTTTTTAGGAATCAAGTGTAAAAAAATGTAATTGTGATAAAATATAAATTAATAAATTTGGTGAATATGTGAGGGGTACTTAAGTATAAGAGAATGAATATATTAATAAAACGTAGTATTTTATTGGTACCAGAATAATTTTACATGTTAACCGAATTATCATATTGAACATTTTCCACGGTATATTATTTTCTCATAAATATACATTACTCTATATTTTTTGTCGTGCTTATGTCATGTTAACATTCATAACAAGTACCTATACAACTTTTTATAATTTGATCATCTAACATTACAAAATGTAAAACGCCGGCACAAACCAACCTGCCTCGGGGCTATTTCAGGGCTAATATAAAAAAAATTCAATATTGATATTGAATTTTTTTGCTAATATTGCGAGACTTTAAATAATATCTAAAAAATAATTTCCCTTTTGTATTGTTTCATGTTGCTTACAGTACCCACTTTAAGCCGGAAAAGTATTAGGATAGATTTAATTTAATTGTATATGTAACAAAAATTAAATGACTCATTTTTCTGACAAAAATAATTGAGCTGCCCTCGGGTGCCACCTTACGAGCTTTGTTCGAACAAATCTGAAAATTTTATTTTAAAAATAAGGCTAAAAAAATGTGAAACTGAAGTTACGTGCGTAGGACAAGGAGATTTAACAACGATATTTACAGCTGGGAAAGCAGCACACGAGCAATATAAAGCCATTTTCGCCATAGCGGATATAGAAAAGGATTTTTCTTTTCTTAATCCCCAAGTTCGAAAATGGTCACCGTTTATATGTAATATCACGCTTTAAAAATGTAATACTTTATTCCAGCGCTATAAAAGCACCTTCGCGAGAGCTAACAGCGAGTCGCCGTGCTTACACTCCAGATACACCACGAAACTGTCAAATTATCCAAGAGCGTGACAGATTTTCCAGGAAAACTTCCAGCACATTGAACCTGACAGCGCCACGGGAGCGTGATCTTGACGTACAGTTCTCACACTGCTTTAAAAAAAAATTCACAATATGCGTCCGTCTTTCCTTTTAATAATAAAATCACCTGAACGTTCATGCATGAACGAATATGTTTGTTATATTATAAATTAATATAGCCGTTACCTTGTGCTGCAAAATAATTATTTTTCCCGGTTTTACATCTTTTTTAGCATTGAACCGGTGTCCTCTAAATTTATAAGCCACTATTTAAATAAATTAACAATGGGACACTGTGTAATCCGTAGTGAGTGTGAAATAGGCGACGAACAAAAACATAAGAATCACTCAATTACGCAGAACGCGCATTGTTCCCTCATAAAGCGATCCATAGCAACATTCGCTCACTTTTATCACTCCTGAATAACTCGTTTCTCATATACTGATGCACGTTGCTTAAATTGCTCAGATTCTCACTATAAAACTTCTCGTTTGTCGGTAGGTACTTTCTTGATTTTCTATCGCTGGAACGCACATGCCGCACCATTTTGCTTTCTATGGTAATAGCCCACTGTCAACTCTGATTTGCGCTGTTATTGCACATCGCGGCTCTTGCTCTTGTAGCCTTCTCGATTTTTACAGAATCCGCTGGACGGTTCGAGAGATTTCGACAGTGCGTAATTCTGTAATAATTTCTGATTCTATCATCTCGTGACATTGTAATAAAACCCCTTATATCCTGTAAGCATGAGTTTAAAAATAACCAGTGTATAGGCAAACCCACCAATTAATATGAAGAGGGTTTCCTTTTCACGTGTGCTTAGATATTAGCTTGATAAACTACGATCTAATGAAGGTATAAACTTCGTATGACAAAGTTATGGGCTCACCTTCCTAACGTGATGAAATATCCAACTTGAAGAAACTCTCTGAGTAAGCCTTAGAGCTCAAGGAGAATCGGGTAGTGGATTACAGTGCCTGTCATATTTTCTACACGAGGCACCATATCAAAATTTAAATTTTATTTGGCCGATGGAGAGAATATATGATTCATTTTCTGAAAAGAGATGGAAAAAGGAACTCTTTGTCTTCCTTGAGACTATAATAGTCTTAATTAGCTGCAATGTTGTTTGTTCAGGTCACATTTGTAAGATCTTCGGCTGTGTAGTCCCCGTCTTCCGGGGTCACGCTGTCCAGCAAATTTAACCATCAATTACTATGTGAGATCTAAAAAAAATTGTATGTCTTTCTGAAGTCTGGAGTACGTTACGAGTATATTTTGCAGGTAGGTACATTGCAGCATTTCTTATTGATAATTTAATTGCCTTTATTCATCTTCGTTTCTGTAAGTGTAATTAATAAATGTAATATAATAAATAATTTCGTAAGTAATTAAATGTTACGGCGTTTACCTTGTGGAAATCCATTATGAATAAATAATGAAATAAAACAATCAACTTTGTTTTTTTCCACTTATATTTAAGCCACTTGTTTCACTACATGTTTCGGAAACATCCGTTTCCTTCATCAGGTGAATTAAGACTGTCTTAATTCACCTGATGAAGGAAACGGACGTTTCCGAAACATGTAGTGAAACAAGTGGCTTAAATATAAGTGGAAAAAAAAACAAAGTTGATTGTTTTATTTCATTATTTATTCATAATTTCGTAAGTTGTCCACGTCCGGATTCTATAGAACAATACTGTAAACTTGCAACATCGATCTTTTGCATTCGAAACATTAGGCTAAGCTCGTGGCTGTCAAGTATCTTTCTATGCCTAGAAATGGCCTATAGAATGATCCACAATTTATTTGACTTTCTCATGTTTAGTTACGGAAATAACGAGATCTGCCGATCTAGAGAATAGAATAGAGAATAGAGAGTGTTACTTTGTTTTGAATACGTTGAGCTTCAACACGAAGTTCTCCCGTGCCTTCACAACTTCAGAAGTAATTGTGGATCGCTCATATTAGTTGGAAGCTGTACTACAGTCGATAGCGTAGCGCTAGTTGATTGAATGTTTCCATCTACTATCTGCTCTTATTTGGCTTCTGCTAAAATATCGTTAGAGGAAACCTTCCATCAACATCGATAATCCGCACCATCAATTATTTCATCAGTTAGCTGATAAATTATTTTTACTGTTGCAATTTTTATTAATTGCAATTATTACAATAAGAATTCGGACAAAAGACAACGGACTTTTCTTCTGTTGAAAAATTGACGTTTTTCGTGCGGTTCCTCGAAATACGACATGTGTGATGTTTTGAATGTTTAAGCCTCTCGGGTACAGACGGTAGCTTTGTTTCTGAATTCGACGTAGCCGCAGTTTAAGTTAAAGTCTTTCGGAAAGAGACATAATGTCCATTATTAGTTATAGGTACATTAATTAGTCGCGACAAAAAAAAATATTGCGAAATCGATAGAAAATGATAACAAATTATTTTTTACATTAACATACATTATAATATGATTAAACACGAGGTATTATTATCCATTTGGCTTATGATCTCTAATTTATGAAATTCAACTTAATTTGCTCTGATTTTTTACGTAATGCCAACTCAAATTAAATTTGCATAACAAATACAATTTTCGCAAAATCGTAGAATGTTTGTATAATAATATGATTTTTCAGTGGTGAAAATAATACTCAGTATGTGGTTAGGTTAGATTGCTACATAATGACATTATTTAGCTACATAATGACAGATCAATTTTGTTCTACTTGCTGCCAGCATCGGCTCGACGGACTATATTTCCCGGAAGAAAACATTTTACATGGAGCTGATCAAAATTTCAATATTATGCTGACAGTTGAACGCCTTTTAAAATACGGTAATTAAAATGACTTTGTGAGCTTACAATAGTCTCGTCGACCCAGAAATAAAATAACCTGCGCAAATATCACGACACCAGAGCGCACTAGTCGAGAGTTTCTGCCTAAGATAAATATTTAAGTACTGTCGTTAGTAGTTATACTTCTTTAGCATACATAAAAACTACGTGCTGTATTGAATACCTTGCTTGAAACAGAAAACCTTGCTTGAATTTCACCCTGCCCCTACTATATCGGTAGTCTGGGTCTCTTACAAGAAAACTTAGTTAATATATGAAATATACACATTCCTCTCACTTCGTGGTGTGAAACCTTTCGTCGCGTGTTGCGCGCGCATTTCGTTGCATACTAAAATATTATGACATTCTTTTTTATAATTAATATTTTATTCAGTTATCAACAGCTGCAATAAATAGGTTCTTGTTTCACTTGCTGTTATTTTACACTCAAACTTGCCATTATACTTGAAAATTTATACTAAGTGCTTATTTTATAAGGCTTTTGAGATTTAAAATAAAGTAAACATCACTTGCCGCAAAGCACAGCCTCTTCATTAAAAGAATACAAAACGCCCCTCTCGAGGCGCCTACACTTTCCAAGTTGCGGTTGAGGGGATGAAAACGAAGTGAACTTCCATGTTTCTGACAGCTCACCCTTAGCTATGTACTGCAGTTAAACCTTACCATTCCCTGTAGGTATTACATTATATATTTTATTTAGTGAAACAAATTTAATGATAGGTAGCAGATTTAAATTCAAATTCAAAATTTTTCAGCTTTTAACATTAAAATTATTTATCATCTATTAAGGGAGAATACCTACCTAGACATTTCGGAAAAATCGATTTTGTGATTTTAGCATTTTCTTAAAGCTTGAAAAATGCTTAAGAATGTCTGGTGAAAATTTCAAGCAAAAATTAAAAAAAATAACAAAGTTATAGCTGATAATAGTGGTATCCCTTTGTTGAAAACGCGCCGCGCAACACGGCGCTGCGCTACCTACAGGAAGCTGCCAACCGGGCTCTTTCATAATAGAAACTTTAGACATATTTTTATTATTTTTGTGAAGAGTGCTTCATGATATGGGAATTCAAAGCAAGGTGGACTTTTTTGTTATTATTTTATGTAAGTTGAAAAATTTCGCGATTTATTCATTACTCAATTTTCAAACACGTTTTACTAGAAACCATGTTTTAAAAATCGTTGACCAAAATATCTCGGCAACCACTGAACCGATTAACTTAAAATTCCTATTGGTTATTCTATACATAATTATCTAGTCTTTGACGTAGGATTTTTTTAAGTGAGTTAGTTTTTTTTATCGGTACAATAAACCCGATATTTTTCCCTAAAACCGCTATTTTAAATTCGAACGTCCGGCATACTGTCAAAAATCGATTTTTTCAAAAACTCCTACGTCAAAAACTAAATTATAGTGTCAATTTTGATAATCTTTTTGTTTTATTTTTATTCTGATGATAACAAATGAAATGGGAGTGGTCACCGCGGAGGACTTTTTTTTTCGGCAGTCGACAGAATCAAAAAATTTTCCGCTAATGTTGAATTTTTTAAATAAAAGTATGTAATTTTATATTAGGTCCTTACATATGAAATTGGTGTTTTGCCGTACTGGCAAATTTGATCTTAAATATCTTCTCTTTGGTTAGGAATTCCAAATCCAAATTTATACAGCTGTTTACTCAAGTATTTGTGTTTTGAAAATTATAATTTATTTGTTTTTTCCTCAATTGTTTTTTTCTTTGCGTCACTCAGTTTACAAAATGAAAAACTTGAAATATCGCGTTATTTACGAGTACGAGTTCCACCGTGGCACCAGTGCTGTAGAAACGGCTCGAAGGATTAATGATGTGTATGGCGACGGTGCCGCAAAAGAAAACACAGTGCGTTTTTGGTTCCAACGTTTTCGTTCTGGGAATTTCGACCTGCAGAACAAGCCCCGTGGACGGCCGGAGACCAAAGTTGATAATGAAGAATTGAAGACTATTGTGGAAGCGGATCCATCGCAAACCACATCCGAGTT